>CANUEY010515189.1:0-10659 GCA_948099555.1 Croton setiger
TCTGATTTCCGGAGAAGTTGAGGATGGAAACAAAAGACGCCAGAAACGGGTTAAATGAAGAAACAAAAAAAAATAAAGAAAAGAAAAAGAAATCGATTGAGCCTTCGATCGAAGGCAAACAGAAGGGAGAAGAGGAACGATTATTATTATTATTATTATTATTATTATTATACTAGCAGCAACAGATTTTAACACCACCACTTAGAGGTCGCCTCTAAGTGGCCACGGGCCGGTTTCGGATCTCGGCCTGCCGGGTCATGGTTCAAGGGGTGGAACAAGAAGCGGCCCGCTGAACCGTCGGACCGGTGAACCGGTGGTTCGCAATTAACTGCCGGTTCGGTGGCGGCCGGATTAACCGGCGGCTTAAAGAGGCGGAACTGGCGGTTCAAGTCCGGTTCACAGTTCTCCACGGTTCCGGTTTCAAAATTCCTTGAACCTGAACCGGCCTGTCCTCCAGCCAGTTCAGGTTACAGTTCCAGCGGTTACGGTTTTTCGACGGGCCGGACCGGTTCAGGCGGGCTGGCCACATCTACCACCACTCCACACTTCAAATAGTATTATTTCTTATCATTTTTATTATAATAATATAACATAATATAATAATTATTATAACTATCAAAATATTTTTTTTTAAATTTATTATTAAAATATAAAAAATATTCTATATTATCATATTATTATAAAAATAAAAAAAAAAACTGTATTTTTTTATTTTAATTATTATACTTATTTTTGGTGGTTGCACAATGACTCAAAGCATATATTTGAGTTTTCGCATAAACTCCGACGTTTCGATATAAATTTTGGCTTCCATTACTATTTTCGGGGACCAAAGAAAAATTTGGTGTATCGATTTTTCATATTTTTTGACCAAATTGTGCACCATCAATAAAAAAATTAGGACCATATTCCAATTTATCGTGTGATTTTTTCAATTTGATATATTTATTTGCTCAGATCTGTGCTACAAACAGAAATTAAATTTAGGTATCGATATTACATTTTTTTAAGTTGAAAAAGTTTGGTGCTTATAATCATTTTAAAAGTGTAAAATTGACTAAACGTACCACCAGTGTTGTATTTTTAAAAATTAGAATTTTTAAAAATTAGAATACGACATAGTTAAGTTTTAAAGTTTAGATATCACAATGTTGCGCACACCCCAAAGTTGGAGTACCATAGATGAAAATAAATCCCAATAAATTAGAAACTCAAACTCTAAAATATTTTAATTTTTTTTTAATTTATTCTTTTATGATTTCTAATTCATATAAATAGTTTGTTAATATTTTTTTTATTTTTTTTACGGTCTAATATTTTTATAACTGAATTAATAAATTTCTATTTTAAAATTTTGCAAATTTATTTTTAACAATATTTCTTAAATATTATTTAAATCTTTATTTTTGAATATTGTTTAATTTTTTTATTTTTTACAACTACAATTTTGATCCTCATATTTCATCTTTTTTATTAAGAGAAAATTTCATAAAATTTTGTTTGTTTTATTAAGAGAAATTTATCCAAAAAGAAAATTTTGGGAGTAAATAATTTGTAAAAAGTCTCTATTATCCTTGAACTAAACTCAATTTCGAAATTGTACGCATGATAGAAAAGTGTGTAAATGAATTAATTTTTGTTGTTTCATAACAAAAGAAGGATTTTTTTTTTTAATGCTAAAAATATGAGAATTTTTCTTTTTTAAGATTATGTTAACTATAATCAGAATTATTGTTAAGTTTTTTTTCTATCCACATTTTTTACAAAGTTTGTTAATGAAAATAATAATAATATTTTTTTTAAAAAAAAAACCCAGATGTTTTACTAAATCCTCATTATTCATTTACTAAAATAGCTACATTTTACAAAAAAAAAAATAGTAACATAAAAAATTAAAAATGTGAATATAAAACCAAAAAGCACATGCCTTTATATAAAAACAAATTTTTATTTAAAAAAATTGAAATTGAAATACATTGCTATTTTACAATATGAAAATTGATAGCTGAATTATTAAAATGACAACATAAAACTATAAAACTAAGACTTTTTTCAAAATTTGCTAATAAAAGAATGACCAACTAAAGTTTGTGCCTTCTTCAAAATATGTAATGAACTTTAAGAATATAGAAAATTCACTAATTATGATCAAATTATCCTTCTTCATATGTTCCAAATACTTCTTATTGCTTCCTTCATCATCCATAATTTAAGTCATGCATTGTTCTAACTTATAAACAACTTGTTCATGGATTTAACATCAAACTCATCTTGTAAGCTTTGATATGTTGCCTTCCATTATCTTGTTCGATAAAAAAGATTTCATTTTTATTATTATGTAGCTATTTTTCGTTAATAGCAAGAAATAACTTATTAGTAAGAACATGGTGAATCACTTTTTTCGTAATAGAATTTATAAATTTTGTATGAAAATCAGAGAAATTTCAAAGATTTATTAAAAATTTTTTAAAAATTTGAAAATTAGAGACCTCAGACCTCTAATCCAATTAAGACATTAACAAAATTGATAATAGAATATGAAAGATGGGAATATAAAGTCAAAAAATAAGGTTTTCTTCAAAATATGTGGATCGACTTGATACATTCTAATCGAATGATTTTTTTAGATATTTTAATCAGTATTTGATTGTAAAATGATTTTAATAAAGCGAAATCAGTATTTAAAAATGTGTTTAGATTAAATTTTAGGTTTTTCACCAAAGTGAGTGATATTGATTATTTTAAATTTATGAAAAGTAGGATATTGTGTTTTTAAATGAATTTTATATTTGAAATTTATAAAAAATATTTTAACAATATTTATGTATATTATATATTGAAAAAATAATGACAAACATTATATTATTATAATTAAATTAAAAAGGAGAAAATTTTTAGATACAGAGTACACATGTATTCTTAAACTAAAGATATTTGATTTTTTTTAAATGAGATACAGCAAACATGATTTTAAAAATTGTGAACATTATTACAAAAGTAAGACAACGTTTAAAAAAAGTATTAGTAAACGAATGGTTAACTAAAACTATTGTGTTTTTTAAAATTTAATGGCATTATTTATAGATGTCTTTTAGGTTTCATATTGAAAAGAGAAAGTTCTGAATTCTTTGAAAATTGTGCATTTCTCAAATTATATTAAGTACGATAATTCAGATTTTAATTTAAATTTTTAAAATTAGTTGAAAATTTAAATTTTGATGATTAAAAATACAAAATCAACCTTAATCACATTAATGTAATTTGTGTTATAAAAAAAAAAAAAACATTAAATAAGTTTGATTCTTCAAAATGGAAAATTATTTTAAACACTTTTGCTAATGCACATTTAATGTTGATGGAGGGCAATTTAGTCCAAATTTGATAAGAAATTTCAATTTCAATTCAGTGAAAAACACTAATATACTCTTTACAATAAAATATACATTCCGTCCATTAATTTGAAGAAATGGTGTTGTGTGTTTAGTTGTGATGCTTGTTATGTGATTTTGACATAACATAAATAAAAATTTAATCATCTTTCCATTTTCTAATACAACAAGAAAATTAAAAAGGATGATCTAACAATATATTATGTGCCAATTTCAATTTGCTAACAATCTACTGGATATATAAAAGAAAGTGGAAAATAAAGCAAAAGCATTATTTATTTTACTTTATCTTTCAATTCTTTTTATGTATGTGACATTCAAATAATAATCATAATATTTATCTTAATATACAAGAAAACACTCTATTTAAGTCTTCAATAGGGAACAAAAAAAACGAAAATAAAAATTTGAGAATGTATGTGACAAGACCACTTTCTTTGTACAGAAAATTCCCAAGTGCTCTTTCAGAAGAACCACCAGAAGGTCCATACACAGGCTGCTTAGTAATCACAGATGAAGAAGCAGAAGAACAAGACTCCTTCTGTTTTGGTTTTTGTAAAAAGAAGAGAGTTAGAAAGTTACCATTTCCTCAAGACAAGATTTTGAATGTTATTCATTCATCCCATCACTATCAAGAAGCCATAGCTAAGAAATTTTGGTTTATTCCAGTTCTTGATCAGCCTTTATCTTCTAATTGCTATTATGTCATCAAAGCTAAAGGCAAATATAAAGGGTATGCTTCTTCAATTCTTCTTAATACTAATCCGAAATTATTTACCTACACGGCGGCGTATGAAGTGTTCCCATACATCAAACCAATTAGGTTTTAATTTTTTTTTAATGATTTAGACTATTTTAACCACTTTTTCTTCAATTATGTGTATTATCACAATTATAGTTAAATCTTTTTTTTTTTAAGTTTTATGTTTGTAAATTTGACATTCTACTATAATTGAAATTGTAGGCAAGCAAGCAGATGCTCAAGAGATGTGGACTTGGGTCTATTTTGTTGCTTCAATAAAGTCATAAAAGACGTAAGACCAAGACCATTAGACCCAAAAAACGCATACCAACAATTCAAGATTCATCGCCACTTCAACCATAGTTTCTTTGCTAAGCCACTTGCACCTTACTCTTACCCACCAAAATTGCTAAGAAACAAAGGATGGCAACTTAGAATTTCATCAAGATCATCAAGAAAACTTCAACCATTGATAAATCATGATGCCCTAGGTCTCGACTTCTCGATCCGTAACCAACTTCCTAATTTTGAATTTCCTATCTCTAGCAAAACCTCTCCTTCTATTACCATTGGGACATGGTATTGTCCATTTATGTTTATCAAAGAAGAGAATATGAGAATTAGAGAACAGATGAATTGGTCAATTTTATATAGAATGAGTCTCGAGCGATATTGGAAGGAAATTTACTCATGTGAAAATGTTAATAATGAAATTGATTGTGTAATTATTATGAAAACTAATGTACAGAGGGAATTTGATGTAGTGTATGGGAAGAAGGAAGCTATAAAAATAAAAAGAATAGGGCATGGTGGGTTTGTTTGGTTTAGGTCAATTGAAGGTGGGAATAGAAATAGGAGGAGATTAGGGTTTGGGGTTGGATTAAGTTTTGTGATTGTGGAGAAAATGAAATGGGTATTAGAGGATGGAGGGTGGGTTGAAGGGCCAGAAAAGAGTGTAGGAATAGAAAAGAGAGTGGAAATTAGAAATGAAAGTGGAAGGGAGAGATGTTGGAGGAGATTTTGTTGTTATGTTCTTGTGGAGAGTTTTGTTTTGAGGAGAATGGATGGAAGTTTGGTGCTCAAATGTGATTTTAGACACATTCATCAAATCAAATGTAAATGTGAATGAAAATTTTCAATTGACTATTTTCCAAAAGAAGAAAATATAGTCCAAATGTTTCATTTCAATCTTCCCAACTTACTAGTTTGCAGGTTCATATCAAATCTTATATGAGTTTTAAAAGTTACTCTTAAAAAGAAAAATAATAAGAAAACTTTCATGTATTCTACAATCATAATTCATATTTGTCAACCATGGAATTCCGAGATGATTCTTCTATTATGCCTGCGGCCATTGAATTCCGAGATGATTTGCAGCAAAAGAGGTATGAATACTTAAGCAAACGAACTTTGGAAAGCACCAAATATATCGACTATCCTACCCTTGAATCTTTTGACTTTGCTTCTGATGCCCACAAGTTAATGTCCAGCATTGGTTGGACAAAATTTATGAATGAGAAAGCTCAAACTTATCCTAGCATCACTTTAGAGTTCTTGAGCTCTTTTAAATTGGTTTCTTCTAAAGATAGAATTGTTGGTGCACGATTTGGCCGGAAAATATGAAAAATTGAAAAGTTTGGTGACCGAAAATAGTAATGGAAGCCAAAATTTATATTGAAACGTATGCGAAAACTTCAAATGTGTTCCAAGTAACAAGTATAATAAGTAACATATTTTTATAATAATAATATAATATAGAATATTTTTTATATTATAATAATAAATTTTTTTTAAAATATTTTGATAGTTATAATAATTATTATAATAAAAATAAATAAAAAGAAATAATACTTATTAAAGTGTGTAGAGTGACGGTGTTAAAATATGTTGTTGCTGGTTTAATATGTGTTTTTAAAAACTTTTAGTAATAATAATAATAATGCCTCTTGCAAAATCAACATTTACTTTTGAGTATGACTCATTCTCAAGCCTTGGGTAATTGTGGGCTACCCATCACCGTACAATATTTGGTAAATTTTTGAGTTATTTTAATAATAAATGTATGGTAAAATTGCCTACATACGTTTCCGGATGCTACATTTCTCTGAGCCTTGTGTAATCAAGGTAGTTCACATTTTTTATTTATTATTAATTGGATTAACATTATAGGTTTTAATGAATTTGCTCACATCTTTTTCTTATGAAACTAAATATTAAGGCTATGTTTCACACAATTTTTTAAATAATTTTTAGTATTTTAACCAATTAATAAAGTAATTAATTTTTCAAATCATTAACCAGTTATAATATTTTTTAAATTGGTAGAGTGAAACAGTTTTTGATATCATAAAAAAAAAAATTAAGTTTAACTCATTTTGAAAAATTCGAATTGACAGAAAAAGTATTACCTAGTCTTATGTTCGACGACTGAAACTTTTCACTTTTAATCGATGTGAAATCGCAATAAAAATTATAAATAATTAAAGAAAAAAGAGACTAACCATAAATTTCACCCTGAAATTTTAGCATTTTTATAATAACACCCTAATGTGAACTTTGTTATTAAAACACACTCTTAATGTAATAGACTTAATCAATAATATCTTTGGCTAATAATATCGAACTCAATTGAAAGAATCTGTCAAATTCGTGTAGCATACTAATTGTTAGTTGTTTCCTTGTTGGTACTCTCACTTATGGATTCAGCATGATGACGTGGAAGTTTTGGCTGATTAGACAATACACGTGGAATATAGTGTGACTTTTTCTCTCCTCATGCAATAAATAGGTTTTTTTTTTTTTTTTATTTACCCTTTTTCTCCTCGCGCTAATTAATTAATTTATCATAATTTGGATTATACTAAAATATTAATAAACAAATTTAAATCATGTTCTTTTTTAAAAATATTATTTTAATTTATATTTATAAGATATTTTAAGGGATATTATTCTCAACAATAGCAATTAATTTTATATATTTATTCTACTAAAATTTTAATTATAATAAAATAATAATAATTAAATTCAAACCTCGTATAAAGTAAATGAAAAAGTGCTCGTATAAAGTAAATGAAAAAGTGCCCGTATAAAGTAAATGAAAAAGATGTATAATAAAATACACTTTTGTGCAAAATATTATTTCATTCATATTCTTAATTTTCTACTCAAATTCAAAACTTAAAGTAAAAAAAAAATATATATTATAGAATAATATTTTCATTCATATTATGTAAATTTTAGGAATTAATAAATTTTAAAAATTATTAAATATATTATAAAGATATAATTAAAATTATTATTATATTTATACACACATGATAAAATAAATATAATAAAATAAAAATTTAGTAAAGATTATTATTAAGTGGGTTTGACATAAAAGTTTAGTATAATTATATTAAAAACTAGCATAACAATTAGTTTAATAAATAATTCTCAAAATACCTTTTTTTTTTTACTTTTACTCAATAAAATACCCATCATTATAAAAACTAGTCATGCAATGATTCAAGCATTTATACAGATTTTTCTGCAGTCACTCTGTGCAAATTCCACTTGTAGAAATTACAGACCCCAGGAAATTTTTATGACATGTGGGAATGGATGCCTTTAAATTGAAAATATACACATTGTATAAACATGGTATTCTTTAGGGATCTCTACCTTGTATTTAACAAGTTACACAGCATAAACAAAACGTAAACAGTGCATAAACAGATTGAAATTCAAACTCAATTAAACTAAACATAAACATATTTTCAAATTGAATTTGAGTTGGTCAAAATTTAGCTAATTTTAGTCCGATTTGGATTTTTCATCCCAACTTATCCCGATGATGCCACCCATTTCATTCTTCTCTCATTTTTTATTTTTCAAAGTCTTCCGTGATTATCTGTGATATATATAGCTTTTTTGTCGCAAAATTTTTCCTCCCATTCATTCATTTTGTTTTTAATATTGATTTTTTCTTGGATATTTTTCAAACTACTCAAAACATTAGATTTGGGTTGATTTAGTGTCAGTGAAAAATTTTGAATTTGTTATATAAATTTGTTTGAAATTTGTTATACAACACCAAAGTACTGAAATAATTCAATCTTTCATGAGACTTTTAAAAAGAAAAAATCTAAGAATTGCTTAATGAGATACTAATAAATACCAACAAAATAATTAAATCATTTAATTAGATTATTAATAATAAATATATTCACTGTACAGTCTTTATTTTTTTTATTATTTAATTAGGTGATGATTAAATCTAGCATTAGCACGACCTAATTATATTAAACATAGCCATTTATACGTTTTACGAGTATTATTGAGTTTAATACTTGGTGGGTTCAATTTAATACTAGTTTTCTTCTCATTCTTCTGCTCTTTCAGAACTGCGTCCATATTTTGAAAATGGCAGCTTTCTCTGCAAATCCACTTCCTATTTCAAATTCATCAGTAATTTGCATCAGAGGTACCTTTCTTTCTTTTGTGCTTCAGTTTTAATATTTTCTTCATATTCATTCTCGATTTTGACCAAAGCTCTTATGGTGGGTGGATAGGTCTCTCTGTATGTAATTTGGTCACCGTATTGTGTTTATACTTTCTTTTTGGGATGTTTTTGCATTGGTAGGTGAGGAGCAATGGCTTAGTTGTATTTCGTTCAAAAAAAAGCCTATGTATGGGAGGATTTCAAATGGGTTTAGAGCAAGAGCGAAAGCTACTTCAGCTGCTAAAGGGATTGAGATTCCTGAGAAATGGTACAATCTAGTTGCAGATCTTCCTATAAAACCTCCTCCTCCATTGCATCCTAAAACTTTTGAACCCGTTAAACCGGAAGATTTAGCCCCTTTGTTTCCGGATCAATTGATTAAGCAAGAAGCTACCGATGAAAAGTTCATAAATATCCCAGAACAAGTTCTTGACATTTACAACCTTTGGCGCCCGACCCCTTTGATTAGGTATGATCTTGTATTAAACAAATTATGCTTCTTTAACAACAGTTTTCGCTTAGTGTTAGTGGCATTGCAGTTGGATCTGCGAGATGGTGACTTTGAACCCTATCAATTGTGATTGATGTTTATATTTGTTTGTGTGTTCACCCATCAATCGTTATATGTTACAAGTATCTTATGAATTTTAGATGAATTTAGGGCTAAGAGATTGGAAAAACTTCTGGATACACCGGCAAGAATTTACTATAAATATGAAGGTGGGAGTCCTGCTGGATCACACAAGCCGAACACTGCAGTTCCGCAAGTCTATTATAATGCACAGCAAGGCATCAGGAATGTTGTGACTGAAACAGGTGCTGGTCAATGGGGGAGTTCCTTAGCCTTTGCTTGCAGCTTATTTGGTCTTGACTGTGAGGTATATAAGATAATGAATTCAATTAATCACTTGAATCTTCAAATTAGTTTCACAGAATTTTACAGTGTTTAGTTTGAATTTTTATGCAGGTGTGGCAAGTTCGAGCTTCTTACGATCAAAAGCCATATCGTAGGTTGATGATGGAAACCTGGGGTGCAAAAGTACATCCATCGCCATCAAATGTTACTGATATAGGAAGAACTATACTGAAGAAGGATCCTTTAACTCCAGGAAGTTTAGGAATTGCTATTTCAGAAGCTGTGGAGGTTGCTGCTACAAATGCTGATACTAAATATTGCTTAGGCAGTGTCCTCAATCATGTTCTACTACACCAAACAGTTATAGGTGAGGAGTGCATAAAGCAAATGGAAGCTTTAGGTGAAACTCCTGATGTGATCATAGGATGTACCGGTGGTGGGTCTAATTTTGCCGGACTGAGTTTCCCATTCATCAGAGAAAAGCTTAATGGGAAAATAAACCCTGTCATAAAAGCTGTTGAACCTGCAGCATGTCCTTCATTAACCAAAGGTATTTACACTTATGACTATGGTGACGTCGCAGGGATGACTCCATTGATGAAGATGCATACTCTTGGGCATGACTTCATTCCGGATCCTATTCATGCTGGTATTTAAGTAATGTTGTTTGATATTGAGAATTCAGATATCTTCTGTTTCAGTTTCATTCATTTTTTCATATAGTGACATGCATATTCTTTGTTTGTTTTAGGGGGTTTGCGATATCATGGTATGGCACCGTTGATTTCACATGTTTATGAATTGGGTTTCATGGGAGCAATTGCCATACCTCAAACCGAGTGCTTTGAAGGTAACCATACAGATACTTCAATTTTGATACAAGATATGTTGGTTATGTCCTGTGTACATGTTTCATGCTAAATGGATTTCAATTCAAATTAGAAGTAAAAACAAAGTGATCTTCAAATTGGGTATGTTTTTAGATAATTTGATTATTTTTTTTAGGAGCCATAAAATTTGCAAGAACAGAAGGGATAATACCAGCACCAGAGCCAACTCATGCAATTGCTGCTACTATAAGGGAGGCTCTACATTGTAAAGAGACTGGGGAGTCAAAAGTTATACTTATGGCAATGTGTGGGCATGGTCATTTTGACTTGACATCATATGAGAAGTATTTAAGGGGAAA
>CANUEY010516999.1:0-22387 GCA_948099555.1 Croton setiger
ATATATATATATATAATTCTTTTTAATAATATATAATTAATTCTTATTTAAAATTTATAAAAATAAGTTTACCCTAATTCATTTATTATTGGATTTAATTTTGAATTAATATTTTATGTGTTGAATTTGTTGTTTTTCTGAAATCAAGTAAATCAAAATTTAATTAAATCAGTTTTATTTGATTAAATCTAATTTAATTAATAATAAAAAAATCTAGAAATAGTTGTTAAAATTGAAAATGAAGAACTATTCTTCGTTTATCAATCAACATATTCGATGACCATCGTGGATGGGTGTTGTCGGCAATGACGGATGAGCAATGGTCACAGATGGACGCTCACCCATCTCCGGTGATGAATTGTTCTCGGTTGAAGGCAGGGCACGATGATGTTGCGGTTTCTGAAATTTGTGAAATCATTTTTCCAGAAAACGATTGAGAGGATTTTGATCCTTCACGATTATTTGTCTTCTCTGGCCATTCGGAATATCTGGCGTTAGAAGCACTAATGTCGCGAATGAAGCTAGTGACTAACTGAACCCCTTGGCTGGATTTTTGGGTTATGAACCAGTTTGAGACAGAGAAATTTCTTTTGTGCTTCATGATTTCCAACAGTACTAGGCCACTTGACTTCGTGACGGCGAGGGCAATGAGGGAGCTGACAGCACAAACGGTTGCGTGACTACAAGCGACTTCATCTAGCAATGGCATCCTCGTGTCTCGGAGGTGGTTGCGTATTGCTACTGAACAGTAAGCATATGGCTAGAGTTTTGAGCATCCGTCAAAATGATGCAAAAAAAAGATGAAGGAGATGAAAAGGGAGGTCGGTGATGAAAAGGGGAAGGTAGAAGATAAAGTGAAAATATATACTCCCTTTGTATACATGAAAATTAAGGAAACTCACATTTATATACTTTCATTCCAAAATATTTCTCTCTATTTAATTATTACACCATATAATAAAAAATACTCACTCCCTACATGGTTTGACTAATATTATAAAATAATACTTCACTTTTCTCGACTTCTACATGATTTGACTAGTACAATAAAATCTACAACCATTTCTCTTCATTTTTTGCTTACATCACCAAAAAGTAAACTACCCTATTTGTTTGGGGCGTGCAAAAAACCCAAACCCGAAAACCCAGACCAAACCTATCGAATTTTTCAATGTTTGGGTTGGTCCGGTTTGATGAATAGGGTTGGAATCAGACTGAATTTTGGAGAAAATTCGGGTTAACCTTGACCTGACATACCTAACCTTGATCCTTTAGCTTTTTGGGCTCGATTTGGGCCACCAAAATAACCAGTTTTGGGTTATATCGGTTTGGATTTGACCCGAACCCTACTTATTAATTGCCCTACATGGAGATGAAAACCGGCGGTAAAAAAATCAAAAAGATTGGTGGAAAAATTAAAAAGAAGAGGAAAAATAACACTTTTTTAATGAAAATGGGGACACTTTGAAAAAACTTAGTTATGTTAATGTGATCACTCTTTTTGTATACTTGTGCTCAGTTTTGCATGTGATTTAGGACACACTTTGATAAATATACTTCCTACTTTATAACATAGGCAACTAGTTTATCAAAATGTGGCTAATATAGTATTTATGATGTGAAGGAATTATCCATGTATTTTAATGAAATGGATCCAATCTTATGATTATCAATGAGATTCTCGAATAATTTAGGAGGTAAAACATTCGATCAATGGAATTCTTGCATAATTTAGCAGGTTGAACACTAGGGCAAGTTCATTTTAAGTATTTCTGTTAGAAAATCACAGAGATCACTGCAAACAAAAATACACAGCGGAACAAAATTTTTTGAACTTTGATTTCCTCTCAGGATCCATGTGATTTGTTTAATTCGATGAAAGGGATAAACAACTAACATTTTAATGATTTGTAATTTTTCTTCAACAAAGTGGTGCGTAAATCACGAACACCCTTTATCAATATCCATACGAATGTTTCCATCTGGAGTGCTAGCTCGTTGAACGGTAATTGGGTGAGATCAAAATCGTCTTCTCAAGATGATTGGGGTTTCACATTTTCTCTTTTCCTTTCCACTCGTTTTTATGAGTGTTGGTCTTTTTAAAACTTTTTTTCGGAATAAGATGTTATCTTATATAACATTCTAATTTCCAATTCAAACAATAACAATAACAATAATAATATTATTATTTGGATCCCTGAGGTTTGACCTAACATACTCGTAGGTCCTTCTATTTTGGAAATTGTATTAACGGGTCCCTAACTTTTAAAAAAATAGACTCTCAGGTCCTTCCGTCCACTTTGACCGTTAGTCAACGAAAAAGCCAACGTTTTTTTTTTTCAAAATGACATATATATACATATATATATATATAATTCTTTTTAATAATATATAATTAATTCTTATTTAAAATTTATAAAAATAAGTTTACCCTAATCCATTTATTATTGGGTTTAATTTTGAATTAATATTTTATGTGTTGAATTTGTTGTTCTTCCGAAATCTAAGTATATAAAATTTGATTTCATAAATCAGTTTTATTCGATTAAATCTAATTTAACAAGTTTTTTTTTTATCGAGGACCAAAACTTAAAGGATTGAGAACAAATTTAACTAAAACTTAAGAACTTGAAAATAATTTATCATAGTACATGAGATTCAAATTGTTGAAACACAAGTGTTAAGCTTCCATTTCAAAAAACTGCTAAACATTAAGTGAACAACAAAAATAGCATACACATAAAACTTTATCCATAAGAAGATTGATTTTCATTTTCATGCACTTTGAATTTCTCATCATAAATCTTCTAAAACATTTCTCAATATAATTATTGAATTTTCATTTTTGTTTGTATATTTTATATTTTTTTAAAAATGAGAAATATTTTCCTTGTTGTGTTGTGTTTGCAAGCAAAAACAAATAATGAAGCGTGTGGATTACTCTCCTCTCCCCGTGACACGTCATTCTTCCAGACTAGGGCTGTAAATTGACTCTTTCATATCACCCATCACTATCTTTTTCTTCTATTCAACCTCACCTTAGCTTTGACAAGGACAAAACTAAAAATCTCCAAAAATAATAATCCAATCTTTCCACCTTTATGCCACCTCCGTCGCCCCTAGAGCTCGCCGAAGACCACCGCAAAATCATTCTGTTTGTTCCGCCCGTCTTCCCGATGTGTGGATCCAACAAAAGCACTGACATAATCCAATCACTAACCCCAAGATCCCATCGTTCAAAATCATCTTTTCCATCATCATTAGCATCAACCTCATCATCTGTTAAATACGTTTCATCCGATTTCTCTTCTTCAAGCTTTAATTATCAATCAAAATCACATTCTTCTTCTTCAATCTCAACTAAAAGGTCCCTAAAATCTCTTAAACAAGCCTTTTTACCAGAAAGCCCCAACATTTACGACTTCACTGAAATTTGCAGAGCCACAAACAATTTTCTTTCTAAACCGTTTTCTTCTTCCTCTTCTTCCACCTCCTGGCGCTGTCAGATTCGCGGGAAAGAGGTGATCCTTGTCCAGCGAAAATTTCGTCACCGTAACCCAATCCAATTACCGGAGCTTCAAGAACGGTTATCCAACATTTGCCGGAGTCATCACACTAGCTTAGTCAAACTTCTCGGCGTCGCCACTTCAGGAAACTGTATATATCTTGTTTATGAATATATCAACGGGGCTAATTTAGCTATTTGCTTAAGAAATCCACAAAACCCAAATTACACGATTCTTTCAAATTGGCTATCAAGAATGCAAATTGCAACAGATATTGCTCACGGCCTTGATTACATACACCATTGTACAGATTCGGGTTCCGGTTCCGGTTTTGTCCACAACCATATAAAGTGTTCGAGCATTATTATAACAGAAGATTCATTAAATGCCAAGATTTGTCATTTTGGGACGGCGGAGCTATGCGGGGAAATTGGCGGGAGTGAAAAAAGTCTTGGCCGGAGTAATAGTAAAGCAATGAAAATTGAAGGGACAAGAGGGTATATGTCACCGGAAAGTCAAGAGCGCGGAATTGTAACACAAAAATGCGATGTGTACGCTTTTGGAGTGGTGGTATTAGAGTTAGTGTCAGGGGAAGAGGCACTGAGGTATGCGTTTGATGAAAGTAGTGGCGGGTTTAGGAGAATTAGTGTTATTGAGAGGGCAAGAGAGGTGGTGGTTGGAATCAACGGCAGTGGCGGGGGGATAAGAAGTTGGGTTGATAGAAGATTGAAGGATTCTTATCCGGTGGAGGTGGCAGAGAAGATGGCGGTGATAGGGTTGGAATGTGTGGCGGATGATCCGGAAAAAAGACCCGATATGGAGCAAGTAGCTGTTAGAGTTTCAAAACTGTATTTGGAATCAAAGAAATGGGCAGAGCAAATTGGCATGCCCATCGATTTCTCTGTCTCTATAGCTCCTCGTTGAAGTGATAGGCCGTTTTGGTTTGTCCGTTTTTTTCTCGTTGAATTCAGTAGATAGAAACGATAGGTCGTTTTTTTTGTGGTTTTTTGGGATGATTTGTTTGCATTTTGAATGTAAATTGTACAGATCATATGTATACAGAGAGAGACATTCTTTTTCGACACAAATAATGAAATGTTGACAGATATTTATTTTCCTAGATTTTATTTATGTTAAAACGCATACTAACATCATCCATCTACGCCACTATTAATAAATCACACTTCCAATATTTAAAAAATAAAATAAAATAAAAATCACAGCCCCAGGTAGTGGCCAGCACAAAACCTTAATTTCATTTTAAAATGGGATAATTATATAGTATGGTTGTAGAACCGTTGGAGCCTTTCTGTTCTGATTGCTAGTCAGAAAGTTTCTGAATCATAATTTGCAAAGTGACATACACCAATTCCCAAAAACAGAATTGGTGCTAACGTTTCTCAAAATTTACGTAAAAATTAAATTTAAAATCTACAAAAAACATTCGAATTCTAAAAATCATCTCACAATTTACATATTCTACATATAGAAATTAAATTCAAAACCTCTACATTCTACGATTATTTTTGTGAAATGCATAATAGCCAAGCAAAGATAACGTCATGATTGGCATGATTAACTTTTCATTGGCATGATTAACTTTTCATTAACAAAAAGAAAACTTTTTGAGATAGAAAAATGAATAGGGATGCGATGAAAATTCACCAAAACTTAGCACGCCACTAATCATTTAATTATTCACTCTGTCTCCGGATAAGTATTCCAACTTCCATTTTTCTTTCTAATATTAAAAAAGGTGGTCATTAAATTGAGACTATAATATTTAATAAATAAAAAGACTAATGTAGCCTTCATTTAAAAGTTAACATTTATTATAAACATGAGTTCTTTTAATTATAAAGAGACTAGAAAAGAAAAATCATTTTCAAATTTTATTAAAATTTAAAATATGAATACTTATTTAAAAAAAAACGTAAGTTGAGACACTTATTCAGAATCTTATTTAGAATCGAAAGAAGTATCATTTATATTATTCTTAATTATTTTATTGTAGATGTGATGTGGTTGACTAACATGGAGAATTAGTAGGTGACAATTGAGATAAGGATAATTAAGGAGATAATTAATTAAATGAATATTAATACGGCTAGCAATCAATACAAGAATTCATTAAATCAATTACAAAATATAATGGTTACAACTGTGTATAACAGGAGTGGGGTTTCCCTAGTTCTTATGATTATAATAATATTCGCGTTAGGTAGGTAGTTAATATTGTACTAATGCTCTTAACGCAGATACTTAATTTGCATGGTTGTAGATATAGATGCTAATGCTCTTAATTACATGCTCTTAATGCATAGTTAATGCTCTCAATCTTGTACTAAAGCTCTTAATTACATGGATTATCTAGTCTTGACTTTTTTATTTTTTTATAAAAAAATTACATAATATAAAACTATAATTTTTTCCTGTTTCTCCTTCCAAAATAATAATAATAATAATAATTTCCAGTTCTATTATGACCCATTGATACTGTTCGAACTTAGAATTCAGACGAGTCTTCAACACTAACCATAACAGCGAATCAAATGCAAATGGCAGATTACTCATTTTTATGGGACCATAAATAATTTTCTAACTTCAAAATGCAGATAAACAAAAATCAAAAAAAAAAAAAAACAATGTAGTCTGTAATATGAGTACATGGCGGCTTAAGTTTTACCGGCTAGAAATTTTGCTTCCAGCTAAATCTTCTAGAGTTAAATTTAGTGTATCAATAGAACCTTTTTTAACTTCCTCCCCTCGAGCTGCAAGGAAGTTCTCAATGCTTCCCGGTTCTCCAAACCACCCAAGATGATCTGCAATCAGATGTAGGTTATTACACCCGCTGCAACGTGCAACTACTACACCTTTCTCGTATGATTCACGAGAACATGTCTTAACAGATCTTGTCTCGCACACCTTGCAGGTGAAAAGCATTGCAAGATCATGCCTCGGTGACGTTTTCAAGCTGGATGTAGCAGAGTGCTTCACACTGGAATTCTCATCACTGTTTAATTGTGGATCGGTGTTTGCAGAGTCACAGGTGTGCTTGAGAGCATAAGTCTCACAATTTTCTGCATTTTCTCCATCAGGTTGACTGGCTGGAGTTGCTTGCGTCTGAAACCACCTTCGATAAAATTCATCCCTAGTAAAAACTGAATTTGCAGAAGGAACAATTTGACGAAATGGTTCTGCCAGTAAACAAACAGAAATGTTAAGGCGTATTAAATTTCACATGAAATGCACATAACAAAGAGTTGTTGCCATTACTACAAAATAACATGTGGGCCACTGGAAATCAGAAAAAGAAAGAAAGTATTGAAATAGGATCAAAATTTTTTATTTCGTTCAAAAGTATCGTAAAAATGTTTTCACAACTTTGTTACGCATACTTAAGTTGAATATACATTGAAATTATATCCACTATTTAGCATGCCTCTTAATACAACCACAAATATCTACTTATTTAACCTAAAAACAAATTTTTGAATTTAGGTATCCATCCCTCTCCAGGGAGAATGGAAGGTGCACTAAAGATCAAGATCACTCATTCCACTCTTGCACATGGAAAAAGAGAGCAAAGTGAAGAAAATAAACTAAGTCAATAATTGTTTTCTGCTAATTTCTGTACTGAAAAATCTTTTAGAACTGGCAATTAGCAATCCCTGTATGCAGTTCTATAATACTACATAACACAAGACCGGTATGCTGATTGAATAAAGAAGGGCCTTTAACATTATTTTATTGACAAAATGTTTATCTTCACTATAAAAGCATTAAGGTCCTGTTTAGTAACCATAATAAAAAATGTAAATCAAATTCATTTCTAGTGTAATATTTATTACGAATACCTTTGATTGCATTTCATTATAGACCGGCAAGCAAAATATAAGATAATTTATTACATTATGTTAGCATAGCCATGGCATTTAGCTTCATTTTCTGAAAGTAACAAGGTGGTAACTAAAAATATCACTAAAACCAAAAAGCAAAACTCAGAATTGTCATACTTTTATAACCTGCAGTTTATTTTGACACCTGCTTCCTAACATCGGACAAAGTAATGACAACAGAAAGCAACAATTGATACATGCCTAAAAACCATATAGAAAGATTTAACATAAAATTTTAAAATACCTATAACTAAGCTGAAAACTAAAAATTATAAAAAACAAAAATTCCTCACAAGTCCTTTACAAATATCAGCAATGGCCAAAGCGTACAGAGTAAAAGCTTGTTTGAGGTTAAAAAAAAAAAGAAAAGAAAAAATCAATTGAATCCTAATGTGACAAACCTTCAATATACAATTACAACCCCATGAATAAATGCGTGAAACGTGAGAAATTTAAAAAATAGTTGGCAAAATATCTTGCTACCTAAGCACAGCCAACCTAACTAGACTAAAATTGTGGTTAAATAGGGTCGATTAAATAAGAAACAACCAGGCTAACGAAAATCAACACAATCTAGCAAGCATCCAAGCGGGAATTATGGGACCAAGATACTAAGTGCCAAGCTGAGACCAAGATATTTCATTTCTAAATTGATCAAACTGATAAAAGTACTACAAGAGTTTGAAGAAAATAGACTTAGCATTCTTTATCACTAGTTTCCTTCCATTCCTTGACGGTATATTCAAGAAAAAAAATATCTTGATTGAGCATTAATAATCTATAGTTTTCCCTAATTCAATCATCAAATCCTGCTATTCAAAATGTCAAATACTGCCAAATTCAAGTGAAATAAACTAAAGTTAGAAACTCGGAATTGTTTCCAGAAACTTCACACACAGGCTCTCGTTTTCTTGTGCTAAACCCTAACAATTATTGGGCTAAATCAATCAATATACCATAGGTTTATCATATTTACTTGAATAAAAACCCAATTTATCCAAAAGAGAAAAAGAGCCTAAGAAATTTTAAACGAAAATTCTAAGCTTCTCAAAGACAAACAAAACGAGATAATCATATCAAGCGAAACAGAGAAAAGTACCTTTGGTAATAGGAGAGGATGTGCAAGGTTGATTACTATTACGCGCAAGAACAGAGAATAAACGCCTCATTTGAAAAATGTTTCTTGCTGCCGCCATGGAAGGTTGCCGTCTCCAAGCTTGCACGCTTACAGTTTCAGTTTTTAATCTGCGTCTGAACTTGGCCGATAAGTTTTGGTTTGGTGGTGACTGACTCTACACTTATTATAATTACTAAAAGCCACTTGAAATTTGCTTTTAAATACATTTTGGTCCCAAGTTTAGAATTGTTAAATTGAATTTTATATCCCTTTCCAAAAAAAAAAAAAAAAAAAAGGAATTTTATATTAATATAAAACATATTTTTTGGTGCAGTAAAATATGTTATGACTACACATGCTATCTATTTTTTTTTTTTTGGAGAATTTAGCAAATTACATGGAATTAAAAAGATAAACACATCACAATACATCAAGCATTAGGGTATTTAATCCTCCATTAAATTTACTTAGACAAAAAGTTTACCAATAGGTTAGGCTATTTCTTTAATCCTCCTTTCAATTTACTTAGAAAAAAGTTTTATATTATGCGTCGGATTTAAATTAAAAGATTTCATTTGTAAGAAATTTAAATTAGGTTTAACCATCTTTATTTAATATATGAATTAAATTCCATATTTTATTAAACTTTATAATTAAAATTATTGATTCAAAAATTTTATAATTAAAATTATTGATTCAAAATGACGACGTGTGAACGATAAAAAATCCAATTTTATATGGTTATTTAATTTTGACCCATATAAATTGGGTGGCCACTATATGACTCCCTTGTATTCTCTCATTACCTTACATCATTTTGCACCATCATCAGCCTTTGCCCCATCCTACCAACCTTCTACATATCATCAGTTCTTGTTACCAGTTAATAACTTAAGATTGCACCTGTATTATTGTTTATTTTAGGTGGTTTTTGTTGAAGAGCTTCTGAAGAAGCAACCACAATAAGAAGAATGTGATATTTGGAAAATTTCAAGGACTAAATAGTAATTACAATTTCAAGAAATAAACTTTTTTTTTTTTGCCAGAATTCTTTCACACTAAGTAGAACTCATCCTCAACCCAGTGGCTAGAAAAGAGAAAAGAATTAAAAATGGCAACAGCAGCAGCTTCATGTAGCGCGTTTCCTTCCACTTCTTCTTCATTCTCTCTTCATAAATTGTCCGCTTCAAGAAACTCTATGGTTGCAGCGGTGGGTTTACTTCCTTTTACTCCAAAATCCCACACTTCAGCGTTTCTCACAACAAGGCTTATTGCTGTCTCTGTCAGGCAAAAACCAATCAGAAATTCACTTCGAGGTTTTTTCTTCAATACCCATTTTGTTATGAATTCGAATCCATTATTGGGTCTTATCTCTGTTCATCTAATGTCTATTTTCCGATTTCTAATTTTAATCTTTTGGTTAATTGTGGAGTTTGGCGGATTTATGAATTACTTGCTTGTTTTTCTTTCTGCTGCTTAATTGATTTTTCTACTTCAGATATGTCCGAACTTTTATTCAAAGAATTGTTTAGTTTAGCCTGTTTTTGTTTGTTGTGCAATGATGATTTCGGAGTGTTCTACGGGAATTAAAGTGAAGTATAATTGCTTTAGGAATAATACATAATTTAATTATGAACAGAAAAGAAGAGGGGATGCTGTAGTAGAGGAATTACATATTCTTAAAATTGTGAATGGAGGAGGGGAAGGGAAAACGGTATCAGCTTTATTTGGTCCAATCCATATTAAAGTTACGAAAGGATTACATTTGAAATGACTGAGTTTCCATTCTGATCTCCAACTTCCAACCTTTTCACGTCTGGTATGCTGGCTTTAGAGTGTACCCTAAGTTTGCCAAAGTGGTCCAGCATATTTTGGGACTTGCTATGGCTTAAGCACATAACACAGCTATGGAGATAGAAAGAATACTTCTTAATAACTTTACCTGCTATGAATTGTTAGGATTTTCTCGTGGAACATGCTTGACTGAATCCATGCCCACACTATCCCAAATTAATATAAGATGTGAATTGAAGTTTGTTTTATGGTACCATACTTGGTAGTTTCGAAAGTAAATTTTAATGAGAGTGTCCTTGTAATCATTAACACTTCTTATGACAACATGGGTTGTAATGGAATTAAAATCTCATATGCTATTTTTATGTCAGTGAGATCGGTGGCTGCTCCAGCGGAAGATATTGCTGGATTTGATGAGATGATTTCTGGAACGCAGCGAAGGTATTACATGCTTGGTGGAAAGGGAGGAGTTGGAAAGACAAGTTGTGCTGCTTCACTTGCAGTGAAATTTGCTAACAATAGTCATCCCACTTTAGTTGTTTCAACTGATCCAGCACATTCTTTGAGTGATTCTTTTGCCCAGGTTTGAGACAATAAAAGGAAATGGAAGAACATTTATCTTTGTTTAATGTGATTGTATTCCTAAAAGTAAAGTTTGTTTAGCAGGCATGATGCTTACACGTGTGTTTCTTTTGTAGAATTTAACTGGTGGGACACTAGTACCTGTTGAAGGACCTGATTCTCCATTGTATGCACTTGAGGTGTGTGGAACAGACCTTCCTGTAGATTTTCTCTAAACTTTCTGTAACTCTGATACATGTTCCTTTTACTCCATCGTTAAATAATTGTTGATGATATAATTGAAATAAATAATTGTTAATGAGTACATAGTGGTTCTGTAGATTATTTGCTAAACAAGGTTTTTAGTTTTATAACAGATAAACCCTGAAAAGGCTAGGGAAGAATTTCGCGCTGCATCTCAGAAAAATGGGGGAAACGGTGTCCAAAGTTTCATGGAAGGCATGGGCCTTGGCATGCTTGTTGAACAGGTGAAGTTTATCTGTAGTACTTATCAGTTCAACTTGAGATGGTATCTCATTTATTGTTACCTCCAAATGACTTCAAAGCTATTGCTGAGGATTCAGTTCTGTTGCCATTTTATGGATTGCTATTTCTTTCTTTCTTTCTTTCTTTTTTTCTGAAGGCCTCAATGATGGGTACATGTTTAATATGAGATCTTAAACTTAGGACAGGTGACAAGGAAGTCAACTATTGTATTTTTTTTTTTTGTACTATCCATGTATTCTTCCTCATCACATATGCACGCTTCTCTTTCAATGCTGGATTAATATGAGATTTTAAAGTTCAAACCCAGAACAGGATAGAAAGTAGTCCATTATATGATTTCTATTTTTTGAAACACTATATTTGTCTTCTTTTTGCACAATATAGAGATATCTATGGAAATTATATTTATGTGATTGCATTCTTCCTTACTGTGATCCCTGCATTTACCTTATTTTCATCCCTGCATGGGTGAAGTTAGGAGAGTTGAAATTGGGAGAGCTACTGGATACACCTCCTCCTGGTTTGGATGAAGCTATAGCAATTTCAAAAGTAGGTTCTTTCTGCTTTGTCATTTTGCTCGTCAGCTGTGCTGTACTGCCCTTTCTTTTATCCTTGATTATCATCATTGCTAATTATTGTGCATCTTGGTAGGTGATACAATTCCTTGAATCACCAGAATATAGCATGTTCACTCGGATTGTTTTTGATACTGCACCAACGGTGAGTGAGAATTCCATATTGTTTTGTGTGTACTGTTCTAAAATGAATCGGTCAAGGCTTATAGTTGTTTTGTACAGGGACATACGTTGCGACTCTTGTCCTTGCCAGACTTCTTGGATGCATCCATAGGCAAGATATTGAAGGTACAGAACCAAACTCTCAACAATCTACATTTGCCATTCATCTCAGAGTTCAATCAGTTTCTTATTTAGTAATATTTGGTTGCATGGTGCTAAGTGTTTTGATGACCTTCTGTGTCACCTAATCTTTAATATTGTGAACATGTTAGGATGGCTAGAAAAGTGTTATTTATGCAAATCATATGTTGCATCTTAATGATATATAATGAACATTGATGAGGCGTTGTTTATGTTAGCTTCCTGCTTTTATCCATTTGATCTGATTGATTTGTGTTGGAAGTTCCTGATCAACATAAAATAATTCAGGCCTTGTTTTGTGATTATGTGGTACCATGCCTCTGTAGTTCTACATTTTGTTTTGTGGACTGTGGGCATTTCTTGTCCAAATGACTGAATTTTCCAAAGGAAAGTCTTTTTTTTCTTTTCGATGTTGGGAAGGGAAGGAAAGAAAATTCAACAAGGGAAGAACACGAGAAATAAAAATTTGGGGCTTCTTGCTAGGCAGCATTTTCATTCTATATTTCCTTTGCTGTCTTCAGTAGGCTTAGAAGTGTCCACATGAGTTTGTTGAGGTGTGTACATGCTTTGGTGTTGTCCCATTTATTTTCTCTCATTATTTTCTATCACTATTTGGATTGCAAGGAAAATAGAGAAGAAAATTTGTAATATTTCGTTTACTTCTCTCTCTTATCAGTTGTTTAGAAGGGTGTAAAATAAAGTATGAAAATGCTTTGGGAAACTCAAAATGCATTGTTCGGAATGGTGTAAAATATTAAGATGGGTGTAAACCTAATAACTTTCCTCCCATAATGGAGTGAAAATGACCTAAGAGGGTGTAAAGTTACAATTACCAAAAAATAGTTGAAAATATATATATATTTTACACCTTAATTTTACCCTAACCCAAACAAAATAAGTAAAATAAAGAGGTAAAAATAGTACCACTTCACACCCTTATTTTACCTCCCCTCTTATTTTCACCCAGTTTTTTTTTTTTTTCCTAACAAAGTGTTAGTTTCTTACCAATTTAGAGAGATGGGAAAATAAAATAACTGAACTTTACCCTGCTCAAATTTCCTCTATTCACATAAAGGGAAGTTTGGAAATCCTTACATATTTTCCTTTGTATTCTTTTCCTCCCAAATTTTTCTCTTTTCCAAATGTAATGTTGATTCTGAATTCCAAAGAAAAGTGAAATAAGCAAATATCACAGTTAATCACCTTAATAAACTAGAGGAGCGCATACTTAAAGAAGTTATGCATTCAGATCCGCCTGATCTTCACTTGCTGGTAACTCCTTTGTGAATTGTTTCTTTCTTTCTTTTTATTAACTTGTGGTTATTTGCCTATCAATGCTATATGGTTTCATTTTTTGGGCTTAATTTTTTTCAAATTGAAGTAGAGCCATGGAGGTGCCTACTGCTCACAAACAATCTGTTCATGTAGCTAAATGTACCTTGCTTGTGCTTGTTAAATCTTGGAGTATTTTCAAGGGCCTCTTTTGGGTGCTTATCCAACATACCTATTCTTGTTTCTTTCTTTCTTTTTATTAACTTGTGGTTATTTGCCTATCAATGCTATATGGTTTCATATTTTGGGCTTAATAATTTTTTTTCAAATTGAAGTAGAGCCATGGAGGTGCCTACTGCTCACAAACAATCTGTTCATGTAGCTAAATGTACTTTGTTTGTGCTTGTTAAATCTTGGAGTATTTTCAAGGGCCTCTTTGGGTGCTTATCCAACATACCTATTCTTGTGTCTCCTAATATTGCTATGTTGGTTATTATCCTACCTTTAATTTTTCAAATTAATTGTGATTATATGTTGCCCTGGCTTTTGTTTGCTTGCTATATTGCAACTTGATCTTGCTCAAGAAACCAGAATTATTTCTTCTTTTCTGTTGTTTTTTTCTGTTTTTATGTTTCACTGGAGTACAATTCGGTTGCTGCAGCCCATCATTCTGATATTGCTTTTCATTTTATTGCAGCTTAAACAAAAAATATCCTCTGCCACATCTGCCATCAAATCTGTTTTTGGTCAAGAAGAAATTCGACAGGATTCTGTAAGCCTGAAGTCTCTGGGAGCAGATCTTTGCTCAGTCTGTTTACTTCTTTTCCATTTTTGTAATTTGTGTATATTTTGCAGGCTGAGAAGTTGGAACGACTGAGGGAAAGGATGGTAAAAGTGCGTGAGCTTTTTCGTGATACAGACTCAACAGAGTTTGTCATTGTAACAATTCCAACGGTAATGAGATCCTAGACATCCAATAAACTATTTTCTACTTGTCTTGCTGATTGAAGAGTGAATGGTGCATACATATTTCTTTTCTTCGTATTCTCATGAATGCTTCACATTTAAGTTGAGGTCACATAATTTAGTGCGGATACATTTGCTGCTCAAATCCCACTTGAATAGCCAAATACTAAAAAGTCCCTTGTCAATTGCTTGGTTACAGTAGCTTTGTTCACAATTTTATTTATTTTCTCAGGTAATGGCTGTCAGCGAGTCCTCTAGGTTACGGGCCTCCTTGAAGAATGAGCATGTTCCTGTTAAGAGGCTTATTGTTAATCAAATACTTCCTCCATCTGCCTCCGACTGCAAATTTTGTGCAATGAAAAGAAAGGTATTGAGTTTATAATTAATCTGGAGTTTACAATATTCTAATCGCAGCATAAGCCAAATTACGGATATTGAGTCACGAGTACACTGCACTATTAAGTTCTTTTAATATCATTCATTTTTTAGGATCAAGCTCGTGCTCTTGATATGATAAAAAGTGACCCGGAACTTTCAAGCTTGACATTGGTACAAGCACCCTTAGTTGATGTAGAGATCAGAGGTGTCCCAGCGCTTCAGTTTCTGGGAGACATTGTATGGAAATGAGTTCAGCAGAATGACATGAGAATGTGTACAGGGCATTTCGATCTATTATCTATGATTGCTTCCAAATGAAAGAGTAATTATGATCTAGTGAATCAGAAGTTCAATTACACTTGACATTTTTGTCAGTAGCAAATGAAAGGATACAGGAGGAAGTCCCGGTCCAATATCAAGCAACAAACCATTCCTGACCCAGACTAGTAAATTTGAAGTGTATAAGTACATATTGAGAATAGAACATTTGGGTCTTGAATTTTGCATATTGACACGGTTTCAGTTTTCTTGTACAAGGAAATTTTGCATACATGTTTTGTGTAAGTGATTGAAGAATAGAAGATCATATTCCATTTTGGATATTTCTGAAAGTACTACAGCATACAATGTGAAACTGCAGGATTAATCTGCTTTATGATAAAACCTGAGAAATACACAGTTTCTTGAAGCTTCATCTATGTTATACTACAAAACTTAATTCTGTTCTACATATGCTAAGAATTCCACATTTGTTGGAGAACGGGAAGGTTAAACTTCACTTCCTTTGAAAGGTTATCATACCAAAGAACGATTCAAATCGAGTAACTACACCAAAGAGGATGAGAATGGATAAACATAAACCCCAGTTATGAACATTATATCCACTAGTTTGTAGTAAACCGCACCGAGTAATCAACCACACTCCATAGTACCTGAATGAAAAAGAAAAGGTTAGTGTGGATAATGATAATGGTAGAATAGAATCGATATCATTGAGATTACTTGTGATTCAAGTCAATGTATTTGTAGAGAAGATTGTTGCTATACCTCTAAGCATTTAAAATCACAAAGGCTTCAGAGCCCATTTAGGATAGCATAGTTTAACTATGTTCTTCAACGCTTTACTTGCACTATCATTTGGCCGCGTTGCAATGAGGGTCAAAACAACTGGAGGAACAACTGAACACTGCAAAAGTGAAGCTTCACAGCATGAGTTAAGTGGCCATAATTATAGAAGTTTTAAAGTCATACAACTTTTACTCACCAGCTGGGCTGGTCCTGGTTCCAGAAAGATGGCCAACGCATAAGCTATGCCAGCCACACAGTAAATTAGGCAGAGCAGGACAACATAATTCTCGGCGAAGGAAGATCTCGGATGGATGAAAGAATAGAACAAAGAGAGATACACTGCAGATTTTATAACCTAATAAAAATGTTCAATAGTATCCTTGGCTAGAAAGTAAGCCAAGCTGCTCATGCCAGAGGCACTCTCCCTCCAGTACTGTAACCTGTCTAGTGAAAACGATCGCGAAGCTGCTATTTTGACAAGAAGTGCTGAATGCATTTGTAAAAGTAGTGGTAAGCTGCTATTATGTTGCATTATCAACGACAGAAAAGTAAGGTTTATGTGTTTTGATCAACTTACAAACTCCAATGATAGTATATATGTAACCTTCAATTCCAAACTTTTGGTCATTGACTTTTGCAAGTGAACCTAAGATTAGATAATCTATTGCTTATATTTTAGCTTCCTGTGGGCGTTGTTTAATTACCCTGCAAGATTGTGAAGATAAATAAAGCAGAAATAGTTGGCTATGAGTATGTGTATGTCCGACGGGTACTCAAGATCCTCAATGATAACATTTTCCCATTTCTAGAGGCAAACTCCCACACCTAGGTATCGATTTGCAAATTTAATATGTATTATACACAGAAGCACCTTACGATGTTATTGTGCGCGTGGGGTGTGCGCGTTTGTATATAACAAGTACTTGCCTGCCAAGGAAACGTCTGTATTGCATGAATAAACCTGGAGTTCTCCGGGTTGATAAGTCTCTAGACATCAAAAAGGTATGCTTTATTTTATCCTGATGCAACTGCACATGACTCTTCACATCTTGCCATAATTCCACAGAAAAAGATTGTTCTGCCTCTCCAAAACTACTGAGATACGATTCATTTACAGGATTTATGTCCTCAAGGGATACAAGTCTAGCAGCAGTTTTACGCATATCTTTGGGGTATGGGGTACCCATTATGAAGCATCCATCTGATTGGAAGCTCCTCATAATTTGTAAGGGAACTAGCACTTGGCATCACTTCACCCTCTAGAATGTCAATATAGTAGTCAGGAGGATTAATGCGCTCTGGCACATGAATCCCAGGGCCTGCAAAGTACTCTTCAACTTTCCTGGCTGAACCGCGGTAGACAACGAGGCGACCTTTTGCTAGAAGTACCAAATCATCAAACATTCTGAAGAAGGTGAAGCTGAAATTATGAAGAACCTTGGGTTTTGTAAGCATTTATTTGGGTGAAATTTGAAACAATCTTTTAAAGAACATGCAAAACTTACCTTGGTGAACAACCATGCAGATATTCACACCCTCAAGAGCTTCTTGTCGAAGTGCTTTAAGAAGAAGCTGAGAGGATGCACTGTCCAGATCAGATGTGGGTTCATCTAAAAACAACAGTGAAGGTTCCATTACCATTTCTAATCCAACATTTACTTGCATCTTCTGACCGTCTGAAATTCCTTGCTTCTCTACTGTTCCTAACAAAGAATCGCTCACTGTCTGTAAGCCTAAAGACTCAATAACTCTTACAACAATCAGAACTTTATCCGCTTTTGACAAGTCCTAAGATAGTCTTCAATAAGTGCAGCAATTCAAAGATCATCATGCAAATTACAGGACAAAAAAAAGAGATAATTCTAGCTGAAAAGTAATTTAGCATTGATTTAGATAATAAGTATAGGGAATTACTTAATAATGATCAACGATTTTGCTGCTGAAATGTGAAAGGAGAAAGTAGTAATTGCAATTAGCACTGAACCAAGGATTCTCTTCTACTGTTAAGTCTCCATGCACAATATCATCTTAAGGAACAAAACCAGTTATTTTCTTATATGAGTGGATGGATTCATTTTCCTCATTTATAAGTATCACGCCAGTCATCCTACATCTGTTCGATTTTCCAGCAAGAGCAGAAAGAAAGGTCTTTTTCAGCTCCTGATGGACCCATCATAGCTATAATATGACCAGGCATGATTTTACCGGTCACACCTTAAAAGATGTTTGTTTTTTGCCTTCAAAGTCACGGTTAAGTCTTTGAATGAAATCTCAATCAAAGGCCTAGGCCTTCTCTTGATTTCGGGATTGGTAGCCATCTTAACTACTCCTGTGAAGGTAAGGTCTTTATTATCTTGTGCCATAGCTTTCTCTTTCTCAAATTGTGCATATGCATATTTGAAAATCTGGCTATTAGTATTTTTTTGTTTTTCCTTCGGCATCTGTCTTATATCTTTTGGTTGTAGAATTTCAAGCTTGATACCATCACTACCATCATCATGATCATCCTCATTTTCATGAATCATTGGCATGAGGTCTCTAGTTGCATTTGTCTTTCCTTTTGAGGGTGCACATAATGGTTGATAAATAGACGATGTGCTATATAGCATTGATGCATATAAATCATCACTTGTTTCCGACTCATCTTGGTTCAAAATCATAATTTTTTCAGGATCTTCGCTGCACTTCTGAAAATAAAATTTCTTTGAGAGAGAGACTTCAATCCACTTGCTTGTTTCTTAGAAGCATCTTTTGCAGTCCTCCACCTTCGACGTGCTTGGTATGTTTTCCTGGCACTTTTTGCTGCTACTTCCCTAGGTTTAGCCTGTCTCCTCTCGCGAATAGTAAGAACTTGGTCAGAGAAATTGTAGATGACAACTAATATGGCAACAAATGCAACCTGCATAAGAAAATGAAATGCATCTATGCATAATTCTTGAGGGTGTAATATGGATGCTAGAAAAGCCAAGATTAGTTATTATATCCAATGGGAGATGCAAAGTCCCCAACTTACAATGAACATAATTCCATAAGCATGAATATCTTGGTTTTCAGAGTTCGCTTTGCATGATACCAATTTGAAACAGCCTGCACATTCACCAAAACAGGTTAGAAACAAGAGTCCTAAAGGCGGTCATCAAACTGAAAACCCGAAACCCTCATCACAAAGAGATACTCTATTAATTGTTGCTCAAGAATTGAAGAAAATAACAAAATCCTTACGTTTCTCAGCTGTAGAGCCCATCCGACAATATCGTCTGAAATTTCATGATGACAGAAGATAACGTAAGTAAATAATAGTCTCAAAACTACATTCGTAGAATAATATAACTACATTTTAAACACATTATAAAGTTGTAACCAGAAAAGCTATAAGTTGTGTTGGGGAAAAAATGATACCCGCCACTACAAGAATTTTGCTGAACAGGTGTTGGACAGTATGATCCTGCTAAACAGAAAATTTCCTTGCTTCCATCAACATCAGCCCATATGTTTGCTCCTCCACAAGTACCATTTGCATTTACTTGATAATTATATCTGCAAAGACATTAAATATTTTGACATATTATAGGCCAATGACACATGTATCAGTACTAAAATTTTGAACTTAAGGTTTGCAAACGCCAGTCCTGTTATTGGGTATTGCTAGTGGGAAAGCTTCAACCACATGATACCATAGGTAAAAGATGAAAAACATCAGAAACAAGTTGTAAAATATGCATATGTATACACATAAGTTTTTTTTTTTTTTTAAATATATATGCATTAGTTTAAGGGGATGTTCGACAAAACTAGCTGTTTGAGTAGAATTTAGTTGTTTGTAATAACTGTTTACAATAACCTTTGAATGCTGCTAAAAAAAAGGCTTTAGCTTTTTGACCTGGTCAAAATGCTAAAAGCTATGCGTTAAACTCTTGTAAAACAAAGGCTAAATGTGACAAAATAGCAAATGCTTTGATTTGGACTTACTCAGCTTGGGTTTGAGCTTTCCGATATTAAAAGTCTATTACTAACCAATAGTGTTTTTATTGGGTTCTACTTTCTAATTCTGAGAGCGAAATAGAACAATTATATATGATAGATACTTCCAAGAAAACAATTAAAGCATTTAGAAATAATACTTAGGTATCATGCAAGTGATACCCTTAGGATAGAAGAACCCTCACAACAAGCCGTACAACGGCCAGTTCTTTCAGAAATGTCGTTTTCTGAATTTAAAAGATCAACAGGCTGATGTAGAGCAATACTGCAAGGAACCCAAGATGTTAGATTGCAGTTCTTGTTTGGTTCCAAAGAATTGCTCATATACATATCCTCTGTGCCATACATCCTATTTAACAACATATAATAATTAAATCAAACAGAATGTCTATTTATCAAGTTTGCAACTTAGTAGTGTTTTTAATTTATACCTCCAGTTGTTTTAAAACAAGCAGCCACGAATTCCAGATACGAAGAAAAATTGAATACTTGATCCCATTGAGCCTCCCTGAAACCAATTTGAACCAAAATTATTGCTATTACTTAGGCATAAATTTGAGTAGTTGTTGTTTTCTGCTCTTACTTCCTGCTTTTCTTTTCCCCATTCAATTTACCATTTTCTTATTACACTTTTTTTTTTTTTTTTTTTTTTTGTAATTGAGATCAAACAACTATTCATTTTACAATTTGAAAGTTATATTCTCAATTACATTTATAATTAATTACAAACTACAAATAAGAATCAAATTACAAATTAAAACTCATAAAGGCACCACCACCACTGTAAGTCTGGGGAGTTGCATCACTCAGCCACTAGAGTTAGAAGTCATTTTCATCTTAATACACTTCTAACTAGTAATTACATGTGTTCATACATATTCATATCTCATTAATAGAATTGTTAATTTAGCTTTATAATTTGTGGCATTCCAAAACCCTTCCACTGAAATATGTTATATGTTATTATTTATTAAAAAGAAAATTATTAAAAAAATATGATTTGTTCACTTTTGAAAAATAATATCAAATTTATGGGTCAAAATGAAAAATATATTTTTTGTCTAAAATTTAGGTACTTCAAGTAAAATTTAATCAAAATTACATTTTAATTCTTATGGTCTATTAAAGTTCTAAAAACCGACTAGGAATATCTTTTTAATACACTTTTATAAATTTGAATACTTATGCATTACAAATTAAAGTTTGAGATTTTTTATTACAACCAACAAAGGAGTACTTGAGGTGAAAATAAGCCCATTTTCAGCTTTTATGGACTACTTATCTCTACGAAAGCCGAATATCAGAGTATACAAGGGCGGAGCTGTGTGAAGCCAAGAATAAGCTTATGGCTACCCCAGCCAAATTTGACTAATTATACTTTGGAAAAATAGGTTACAAACTCCAATCAATTACAAAAAGGTGTTTAAATTTTGAACGTGGAAATTAAATATGAAGTTGGTATTCAATCTATCTGAATTAAGAACGGAAAATAGGTATGTGAATATATGAATTTTTTAATTTAAAAAATAGAGTTTGGATAACGAGTGTGTAAACTCTGAGTGTTTAATTACATTAATAACAAATTAACGCACGTGTTTAATTGGAGTCCAACCGACGAACAACACGGTGCGTGTTCAATAGGCTTGCATAACGCTTATGTGACCACCAGAATCGCCGTTTGAGAGTTCAGAAACGCGTGTGCGAACTCTTTTGCATAACCGCATACCGCGATTCTTTTTAGCGTTTTTTATTTTAATTACCACCAAACATTTACTATTGAATTTCGGACATTTTCACCGGCCATTCAATAGTTTTTGAAGTTTTTCAACGACAATTCATTACTTTGGTTACCCGACAAAAAAGTATGTTTTTGAATTTGAAATTTTTTTATGTTAGAATTTTTGATTATTTGTATCAATTTTTAATTTAGTTTTAATTTAAAATAATAACCATTTATGCTAATATGTTTAACTAAAATAATATATTAGTTAGTTTGGAGGTAATAATATTTGTATTCAAAAGTAAAAATTGTATTCACAAAAATATTTTGGCCGGTTAATTAATTAATAGTATTAGTATGTGGAAAAAAAATTTATATGCAATAATAATATTTGAAGTAGCTTTAATATGTGGGAAAAAAATTTATATGCGAAAATAACAGTATGTTTCTGCTAGATAAAATTTGTATGCGAAATTAATTTATGTTATTTTTTAGGTATATTAGTTGAAATTTTGAATTTAGAAAATAATTAAGAAATTATTTGCAAATACAATGTGCAGTAATAGAGCTAGGAGAATCTTCTAGTTCGCAGCGGCAGCGCAAGATGATACGGATCAACCCTTTCTTCTTGCGCCAAAGATCTTACCATTTCCGAAGGAACTGGAGTTACATCTCTTTTCCATTTCCATTCAAGAGTTCTTATGTGTTTCCACACCCCTTTGAGACCCCGAAAAATGAAC
>CANUEY010517511.1:0-31169 GCA_948099555.1 Croton setiger
ATATATATATATATATATATATATATATATATATATATATCCTCATAAATAGATACATAGAACATACATGGAGACTGTGAAATGGTTTTGAGAGTCTGAGAGTGCAAAAAAATGTGCACAATTCAAGCCACATCATCACAGAATCACTAGGCTTAAGTTATTAGTTTTGAGTCAGGTAGCCATAACATCAGCTGTTCTATTGAAATTTCTGAAAAGGTTCTACTCACTTGTTTTTCTAGACTTCTAATACCAACCGTTGATCTAATTCTGTTTGATCATTTTTGGATGCATAATGTCAAGATGTCACTACATACACTCTTCTCATATGTCTGCATAGAAGATATAAGCGAACGCATATTGATCTTTAAGACATAGAAATTGTGTAAATATTGGAATTGTTCTTCCTAATACCGTTGGTTGTATACTGAGGTTTCAATCTTTACTGGTCAGGTGCTTTTGTTATTATGCCATTAAACCTCCTATTTTGAATTCTGTTGATACTGTGAAACCATAATTAAAAGAAATCTGGAACTCTATGGCTGTGCATGTTATAAAAGGTATGGAGACTGCTGAAGACAACAAGAGAAATGGGGAAATAAAAGCAACTAGAAATTTTCTGGCTTAGTTTATTATGGTGCAAAAAGTTTGGTGCTCATACAGTGTAGCTTCCTGACAAACTGTAATCTTTAGATTTCTGGTTGTCTCTCCTTTTTGGAGTAACTATATATTCACGCACTGAAGGCACTAGGGATTCAATATGGAATTAGTAATTGGCCGAGGATTGCTAGCTGTTTAGCAATGCATGGGAAATATGCTCTGTATCTTTCTTTGGCTTGTAAATCATGTGTAATATTAATTTATCACGGTCATTCTTAGATTATTATTCTATATAATTTGAGAATTAAAATATTTGCTCAACTGAGAAGCTGATACAGGCTTGAGCCATAATAATCGATCTCCTTGTTTTCATATTATAGAGTTCTTGCTTAAGAAAATAATTTAAATTTTTTATTTAAAATAGATATAAAGCTTGCACCTGTTGGAGAGAGGAAAAGAGGGCTTATTTTGGTTTTCATGAGTTCTGAAGTTTGTTCAAATCTGATGTGACTAACTTTTGATGTATTCTAAGTTTGCTTTTTTTTTGTCCATCTGTCACTTAGATCGGTCTGAGATAAGTTGATAATAATTAATGCTGTGGATCATGGTTGTGACACGTATATTTCAGTCTATCTAAGGAACCATAGATATAGACTTGGTGTCATGAAAGTTTATTCATGTCTCATTATGTATTTTTGCTTATGATATTATGCACTTGATTTTCTACTTCCATTTTTCTGATTTCAGTGCCTTTTTAGTTGAGTAATAGTAACTCACTTCCTGCGTTTCGTGATCTTTACAGTGATCATTGGAGGAAAAATATTCCAGTTCTTGCAAAATCACATAGGGTATATGCAATTGATCTTATTGGTTATGGATACTCGGATAAACCTAATCCTCGTGATTTTGAAGATAACTCCTTCTATACATTTGAGACATGGGGCAACCAAGTTAATGACTTCTGTATCAATGTAATTAATGACAAAGCATTCTTCATATGCAATTCAATTGGAGGTACCATCTTGATGTTTGAGATTGTTTAGATGCTTTTTTTTTCAACACCTAGATCAATTATAACTTTTCACATTCTTTGCTTAACTGATCATTTCCTTATAGTTGATTACTTTGCTGCTAAAGAAGTACTAGAAGTTGACATAGTTTTATCTAGAAATTCGAAGTGAGGGTAACATATCGCCGTGCTTATGTAGGACTTGTTGGTCTTCAGGCTGCAATTATGGAGCCACAATTATGTACAGGAATTGTCCTGTTAAACATATCGTTGCGTATGCTTCACATTAAGAAGCAACCATGGTTTGGAAGACCCTTTATCAGATCATTCCAGAGTTTGCTGAGGTAAAACTTAATGCTTTTGTTAACTATAGCTGTGTTTCTTCAACCTTTGATTTTAAGATTATCATGCTAGTAATAGTATGCAGGAATACCCCTCTAGGCAAGCTTTTCTTCAAATCAATTGCAACATCAGAATCTGTGAGGAGCATCCTATGCCAGGTATTTTATGATATAAATAATTCTGTTTCATCTTGTAAGCAGTTACTAAATCTTTTAAATATTGCAAATTTATTTGTGAAGTGAGGGAGTGCTTTTTGTAAGGAGCGTGATTGTGCTATAAAATACTGACATCACAACTCACCAGTACCAGCAGATTGTATTGGTTAAAACTGGAGAACGAAATTGGCATTATAATGTTTTATTTTTTAATAAAATAAAAGTAACTTGGAAAAATATTAATTCAAAACTGATGCCATAAAAAATGTGAACTTATTAACTCAATTGACTTGCAAATGATTGCCTTGTCGGCCAACATAAAGTAAGAAGAGGAAGAGGAGAAAGAAAAAGAAATAAAGGCATCTTCTTAACGATCATTTTCCTCGTCATATATGGCATTGCAGTGTTACAATGACACCTCCCAGGTGACAGATGAACTTGTTGAGAAGATTCTTCTTCCAGGACTTGAACCAGGTGCTGTGGATGTATTTCTTGATTTCATTTGTTACTCTGCCGGCCCTCTTCCTGAGGAACTATTGCCTCAAGTGAAGGTCAGTTTCTTAAACTTTATGTCTTGCTCGTGAAATGTAAATTCTAATTCTGTATGTTTCTGCTTCATTTATTCTTGCTTGTGTGTTTTACAGTGCCCTGTGCTGGTAGCATGGGGTGACAAGGATCCATGGGAACCAATTGAGCTTGGAAGAATGTATGGAAATTTTGATCCGGTTCAGGACTTTGTCGTACTCCCTAATGTTGGCCACTGTCCGCAGGTTTCTCTCTCTCTCGCATTCTGCATTCCTGAGCAAGTTTACACCATGCATGGTCTTATTTATCTGCCGTATGATATGTCATGGATACTTTGGACTGTAAATTGGCATGCAGGCATTTATTAATGAATCACTTATATTATATCAATGGTTTGGTGGCCTGGCCTAGTATGGAGATAAAAAGGCTATCAGGAGACTGTGGCTTGCCCAGCACTCTTGAATTTCTTTGACATGGGAAAAAAAAAAAAAAAGACTATCAACTTACTAGATCCTCCAAATAACTGGAAAACTGTAGCACAAATATAATGCACAATATATTGAAAATATTTTTATGTGATTGTTTCTTCAAGTTGCAAATATGTAAATGTCACATATAATGTGCATGAGGGAAGAGAAAATATTAAACTGTCACATATAATTTGTCGTCTCTCTGTTGAGTCTGAGATTGTAGGTTCTCTCTTTTGTTTCATTCTAATTTATGTTCTGTTCAATAGATCTGCAACTAGACATAAACTTGGGTACGTATGTATACACTTCTATACCTCCAATTCACCTTGGAAAATAACATTGAATGACTTGAACATTTCTTGTTTTGGCTATTGCACCTTTCAAGTGAAATTGGAAGTTGTTAAACCCTGAACATTTTTGTTTGTCAATATTAGGTATGAATTTGAATGTAAAAAGAACTATGATTTGCTTAAATAAAGACAAATGGAAGGCCATGTTAGTATATTTTTATTTCTCAAAAGAAAAGAATGAGGATCTAATATCATGTTATAAAATCTTCATTTACTAAGAAATGAAATTTATACTCTCTTTGAGGATAATGCATTTGCTTTTAAGTATGCAAACAATATTCAGAAACTTGAAAATCTTGGTAACTTCCCAACATTGTAACCTATTATAAACGACCAAGTAGGATCCTGTCATGGGTCTATTATGAACTTGGAAGCCTTGGGCCTCGTTAAAGAGATTATCTAGAAAAAAAAAAAAAAACATTAGAAATCTCAATGAGAATGACAGTGAAAGATGAAAGATTTAATGTTAGAAAAGAAAAAATGGAAGCACTTTTCCTGCATGCCTATTTCAGTAGCAGAAGAATGAGTTCTTCAATGAAACTGTCTTGAGTAGAAAGGATGATGAGTATTACTAAAAATTTCTAGTTGAAATCAAACTGATATATAACTAATAAGATCTTAAGTTCCTTTTTACTATTTTCTTACTTAAATACTCTAAATAAATAGATGACCAACCTAAAATTTACTGATTTATCTGTTAAAAGAAAAGGTGTTCATGTTCATGAATAAAAAAGCAGTGCAGATTTGGATTCTAATTCTGATGCTTCAAATTTAAATGAATATCAATTCTGTTTTTGAATTTCTGTATCTGTTTAAATTATACACATGAATGCTTCTAGGGTCTTGTTCCGTATAAAATAAAATAAGATCCTGAAATTTTTATGTGACTTTTTGTTTTGGACACAAATGTCCGTTCTCTCAAATTTAATTATGGAATTCAAACATAACTGCATCAAGTTCTACCATTAATAAATGAAGATTCAAGTTCCTTTCTACCAAAATAAGGATTAAATACCAAGGGGTGTATTTTTTATGCAGAGAAGTATGGTTCCATTGATTATCTGCACTATTTATTGGTTTAGGAGGGGGCCTTTCTGTACCATTAAAATTCTCAACTGCTATTCTGCTTGCTTGATTTGCATATTCTTGATATCTAACAGCCAACATAAATATTTTATAATGATCTTCAGATGTGAAAAGTTTCTAGATTTCTTGACTTTAAATTGTAACCATATGTGCTAGAATTTGGTGTGGGGACATGATCATTTTTTCATTTTCTAATTAGTTGGAATCAATATGGATATGTTTAAAAGTAGCTATAAGCTTATTAACTATCTATCTAATAGGTTTAAGCTTGGTGTTTATGATAATAAATACCTAACAACAATCATTTGTTGATTTGCTTGAAGGATGAAGCACCTCATCTCGTCAACCCGCTTGTTGAGTCATTTGTGGCTCGTAATTCTGCAGCAAGACCTTCCATTTCTACTCTCACTTGATCCACTGGCAGGTTGAATTCATTGCTGCACCTAAACCTTTTAGAGCATTATTACTAATTAAACAAAGTTTCTTTTGGTAAATATCTTGGAAATGTTACACCACCATCTTTGCTTATGTTGCTTGGCATTATTGCTCTGAAGCAAACATTATTAAATTTCTGCATTTAATATCAAATTAAGCTTTTCAATCAGCAGGTCGTCCTTGACAATTGCCCACGTCAGTGTCGTGTAACTGAATCTTTGTGGTAGAAAGATGATTGCTTTTGAAGGTATGTACTATCTTATCTAACAATAAGGACTACTTTATGATCGATTTTATGTACAGTGATCATCGTTGATATGGCTTATATGTGACTTGATTATCTTGACATAATAATCAGGAAACAAACTATCTTTTCAGTTTGTTTGTTTTATGTTTGATTTCGCATTCTCATTTTCAATCGTGCAAATAATTTTGCGCAGCAACTGCATGATGTGTCAACCATTTCAGTTATTATAGTAACAGAAAACAAAACTATCTTTTCATTCATTTCTTGGATTCAATCATGAAATTCATCCTCCTTGTGAACTGCATCATAAGATGCAAAAACCTCGTAGAGCGAATTTCACTTTCAAAGTTCAAAATGATAGCACGCTCATCATCAATCAAGAACAAAACAATCCTTCTTTTCATGAATTTCTTAGATTCCCATTAGAGGACTTTGTGCTTTGTTGCACTTGCTTCTTATGAGGAATTATAGCAGATAAGAAGCATTATGGGCATGTAGCTCTTATTGGACCCTCTGGTGCTTATAGGTTATATTCTGACACGTTCGTAGCTGGTACCAACAAAATCAAGTGGAGTTAGTTCAGTTGGTTAACCCACAAATAATTGCAGGTGGGGTTCATCCCTTCGCTTCCACATCTAGGCCATTCTCTTGATAACTCAGAGAAAAAGGGGAAAAAATTGTCCATGATGCATAATAAATTAGGAATCCTAATGGGATAGTTTGCGTTTGCACTCACGCACTTTCTTTTTTTATTTATTTATTATGGAAGGAAATTATTGGTAGTGAGATGTCAACCTAACTATTATATCCAGTTGCAGCTTAACTTTATGGGTGTGGAATTGGCTGCAGTTCCAAACAAAAAAAAGAATCGAAATTAGTTCTTGACCGTTTACAAGGCTAATTTTTTGTTTCTTTTTTTGGAACCGGAACCAAACCACTTTCAGTTCTTCTCTTAGTTGTTTCCAAAGTAATTGTTAGGATTAGGTTGCTTGTGTTATTGAATTTGAAGGCTTTTTATAATGATAATGCAGGGAGGGAAGCATCATCCAAGTTGGTAAAAATGTAAGGCAGAGGAAGTTTCGTGTAAAGTATGTATTTTGAGGAAAATGTTTATATATTGTCAAAGACATTATTGGAGGCTATGAACATGAATTCTTTCTATAGCTTTTCATTTCTTAGTAATACCAAAATCAGAAAACACCAATATTATTGGTTGAAGCTGAACAAAGTAATGGCAAAATGCACTTTTTGTACAACTGAAATTCAATTTTTATTTTATTTTATACACATCTACTCACTTAACTAGTGCCACGTGTATTCTAAGTAAGAACCAAAAAAAAAAAAAATTAGTAATTTTTATGGACTTTTATAATGATTATGAGACTTGGAAGAATTTTTTTTTAGAAAAAACTCTATTGATTTGAGAGAGTTACTGCTGGGTATAATTCTTTTTTAGAAATTAAATTCACAATTAAGGTATTAATATGGAACTTACCTAATGATATTAATAAGAGGAAATGATATTTCAGGTTACTTATTTTGTTCAACTTTGCATTGACCTTTATGCTCTTAATTAATTTCAAAACTATAACTTAATTATTTTATACTATTATCTAAATCAAACCCAACCCAAATAAGCTATAAAATTTAAAATAAAAAACGTGGTATGTTTTGGTTCACCAATAACAAAGGAATTCATATTCACATAATTATGATTATGGCATCTAAAATTCTATTAATTTAATCTATATTAATCATTGGTCCCTACACCATCATCAACTCCAACGCACGCTTAATCCCAGTTTTAATCTTTTGTTAACAAAATTAATTAAGTTGAGGGCGTGGAACCCATTTAACACCTACAAAATGCTAAATTAGCAGATTTTCTTAGCTCTTCAGAATCTTATTAATCTCTCTTCTAATCATCAACCAAAATATTTGTATTATTAGCTAATTAGGTGTGGTTTGGATTGATTTTTTACATTAATATTTTCAAATTTTATCTAATAGTGAAATTGAATTTACAATCTTGAGTTTGTTTTTTTGGCTGCTAATTTAGCGCAGGTGCAAGCTGTCCTCTATTGTGCAATTTACAGGAGAACCATCCTTATTGTGCAGCTTATTGGCCTCCCCATAATTTTTTTTTTTAAAAAAATATTATTATAATCTTCACTAAATTATAAAGAGTAAGTAATAATTCTTGTACCAAGAATAATGTGGTAGCTATTATGTTTGGGAGTAAAGGCGTAGGCTACAGGCATGCGTTTAGGGTTTTCTAAAAAAATATGGAAAAATGCAGGTTGTTACAGATTTAATTTAAAATTTGAATTATTCATAAAATAATTTGCCTATTTATTTTCATGTATAAAATTAAATTAAAAAATTTGAGATCTACAAAACACAATTTTTGGACTATAATATAAATATTTATAGGTTTATTTTTTTTTTTTTTTAAGAAGAGGTTTAGTGGAATTTTCAATTGACCAAAAGAATGAATGACCTAAAGATGTAGATTCTAAGAAAGTAAATTAATGTGTGTAGCCACCATAATAGTACATGTTCAATATGGACAATGTGGCAACATAATGGCCAACTATCTCTTTTTTCTTTTTTTCTTTTTTTTTTATACAATAATTGAGGAAAATGAAATAATTATACGCATTAGTTTTTTTTTTTTTTTAAAATGTATATGCATTAGTTTAAATAGTGGTTACTTTAAAAAACAAAAAAGTTTAAAGAGTGGATAAGTAATATATATACATTGCTTAAAAAAAAATTACATATTTATTTTTTAACAAAATTTATAAAAATTCCATTATATTTAGAGGCAATACCGTAAAAAAAAAAAAAAAAAAATTACTCATTCGACTATTGTGGTAAAAATTAAAATTCTGAATCTAAATAATTTCATCAGAAAAGCTAACTAATAAAATAATAAGTAATTAACCTATATCTTAATAAATTACTTTGATCTTAAAAAAAGAGTATTGAGGTAATAGTTTGGATTGTGTGATTGCATAGTAAAAGATTATCACTTGGATCGTTTTCTTGGCTCTATTTTCTGTTATAATTTCTATCTCTTATCATCACTATTTTCATCCAAAACCCATTAAATACTAAAAAGATTAAATTTTTAAGGACCATTATATGATGTCTTAAGTTTTTCGTCTTCACCTCTAATTATTAATGTTATTATTATTCTTACATAAATTATAGTTGCTGATATAAATAAACCGACATTTATATAAATAAAATTTCAAAAATAAAATAAAAATAAAGGTGTATAGATCGTAGGTGCACCCACCAAGCAAATTAGATATAGAAAAAAAAGATTAGAAGAAAAGAGAGAATCTGCTTTGACTCAAACATTTGCATTATAATTATTCTTTTTATTTATGGGCCATTCAACATCATCTCTCACGTGTCATGCAAACACTAATTAATTACATTCAATATTAATTAATAAATTTACTTTTCATTTCTTTTTTTTAAACAAAAATAAAAAGAAAATAAAAGAAATTTTTATATATATATGTGTGCAAAGACTTGATATTTTTTTCTAGAGAACTTGATCCTATAATAGTAATAGTATTAAAAATGGGTAAGTTCAAAAGGGTTTGTGTATTTTGTGGAAGCAATTTAGGAAATAATAAGCTTTTCAGTGATGCAGCTCTTGATCTTGGAACACAACTGGTAATTACTCTCTTCTTCTTCTTCCTTATTTCTTACATGAAAACCCCATTCACGAAAGTATGATTTTTGAGAAAAGGAAATTATTAATTTGCAGGTGGAGAAGAAGATTGATTTAGTTTATGGAGGAGGAAGTCTTGGGTTGATGGGTCTTGTTTCTCAGACTGTTTTTGATGGTGGATGCCATGTTTTGGGGTACTATTATTTATAAAATTGTAAAATTTTTTCATTATTTTAGGAAAATATGTAGAATATTAATATTAATATTATTATTATTGGAATTCAATTATTTTCATCTTTATTAATATATGATTATTTCTACTTTGCTGATAAAATAAATAATTATCATTGTGCATTATTATTCTATATGTAAATTTACAATAATTTTCCATTCTAATTTGTTTTTCCTTCTTGTTATTTCAAGTTTTTAATTAATTTATTTATTTTTTATTTTATTGGCTAGAATTATCCCAACGGCACTTATTCCAGCAGAGGTATGAGAACATCCTTCATTTGTAATTTCTTTTTTTTTTTTATAAATGTGTTATGAAACAGACCTTATTAAATAATATTAATTCGATTAATTTATAATATATTTTAGAATATTATAATAAAAAAAATATATAACGTAATTACAATTAGGGTTTTTTTTTTAAAAAAAAAAATATATAAATGCTGAGCTCATCATTTGTAAATAAAAATTGCATGGTTTAGTAGCAATATTTGTTATCAGATGTCAGGTAATGGAGTGGGAGAAGTGTTGGTTGTTTCTGATATGCATGAAAGGAAGGCTGAAATGGCTAAAAGAGCTGATGCTTTCATTGCTCTTCCTGGTATATTATTATAGTTTTTCATTTTGTATTTATAGTTAATTAATTATTTTGGTTAAATATTAATAAAATTTTGGTTGATGAAATGAAGGAGGGTATGGAACATTGGAAGAGTTGCTTGAGATGATAACATGGTCTCAACTTGGAATCCATGATAAACCAGTTAAGTTTCTTTTTCTTTCTTGCTTTGTATTTTATTCAAATTTTTCTCATTTTTATTATGAAAAGAACAGGTGGGTCTGTTGAATATAGATGGGTATTATGACTGCTTGCTTGGGTTGCTAGACAAAGGTGTTGAAGAGGGTTTCATCAAACCTTGTGCAAGAAACATTCTCATTTCTGCAATAAATGTTCAAGACTTAATCCAAAAAATGGAGGTATTACATTTCATTATAATTTTCATATATATATATGAATTATCTACTTATACACTGTGCATAAATAATAATTGTACGAGAAACGTTAGCTATAGTCAATTTTAAATCGCTCTTATTATTATTCTTTTATCTGTGATTAGTTAATGAGAAAATTATAATTTTATCCATTAATTTTTACTTATTCTATAATTTTATCTCTCTATTTTTTAAAATATAGCATTTTGTCCTTACATTTTAATAAAACTATACAAAAAATTTCTTCTATCTATTTTTTCTATTAAAGTAACGGTAAAAGGATAAAAAGGTAGAAGCATTTTGGTGGCAACAAAGCTTGTTTTCAGGCAGCAGCACCAGTGGTTGTTCATAGGCGGCCTTTAGGGCACCATTTGAAGGAAGAAGAACCTGCCATAATCTCCATTTTAATTCTTTATTTCTTGAGCTTTTTCAAAAGGGTCCACAAAATTACATTTTGATCTTTCTATCGTTACTTTATCAGGAAAAATAGACGGAATGACGATTTAGGATAGATGCTACATTTCAAAAAATACAGGAGCAAAATCGTAGAATATGTTAAAATTTAGAGACAAAATTATAATTTTCCCTTAGTTAATATAGAAATATGAATCTCAATTTATTTTTTTATATAAAAGTACGATTTATTATTATTTTTAAATTATTTATTACAATAAATATTAAATTATTGTATTATCAAATTGAATTTCTTTCAACCTACGGCAAAGTTAGTCATTTTTAAGAGACTGTAAATAATTTAAAGAATCAAGTACTTTTTTTTTTTTTCAATTTTATTCTTATAATGAAAGAGGAAGAGTGTTAAATATTGTAAATAATTAATATAATGTTATTTTTGTAGGATTATATACCAGTTCATGATCAAGTTGCACCAAGGCAAAGCTGGATCACTGGAGAAGACAACGCAGATTTGTAGTTTTTTTGTGATCATAATTGATTTTTTTTTCCTTTCTTTTATTATAGATTTTGAGCCCCAAAATTGGGGGAAACATAGTATTAAATATAGGCATATTTAATACTATGTTAACGGAAACAAAATCTATTATGGATGTGCAGCATTCTTTACATGCAAATAGCGTGTGAGAAGCACTACTATGCTTTTATTTCTTTGACAATATTGCTTGATGATTGAGTCATACCAAATTTACTAATTAATATTATTCCAATTCAATCTTTCCTAAATGTTATGAGCTTCTCGTTCACTTCTATCTAACACTTTATTTCGCAATAGTTTTTTGAGCAGTTATGAGTATTTTTATTAGCCAGTGGAATTTTATGTGAAAGTTATTTTTTAGGAATTTGTATTTTTAAATAACTATTAGAAATGGATAACATCTAACTGGACCATAAATTCAACAAGAATTTGGACATCTCGTGAGTTATTTAAACAAATAAATAACATCTATTCAAACAGTTAAACATCATTAAAATAACTAATTTAACTAATACAAATTATTGTTCCAATATATAATGGATTGAGAATAACATAATATTTTGCAAACAGACAATTGTGTAGATGCAATTTACACACCTTATTCGGTAAAATTAGTGATTTGGGTAAAATTAATATTTCATTAAAGGTTAAGTGGTTAAAATATTTTTGAAAAGTTGAAAGATTACTTAAAATATTATGCGGCTATATAGAGCATAAAAATTATTTCTAGTATTTTGAACAATAAAAAGTTATTTGAAATTTGATGTGATCTTCCATTAATATTTAAATAATAGTGTATAGTTGGGTTCTGATACAATTCTTCTTAATAGTGATTTTGATTTTAATATGTTCCTTGCCGGTTTTGATATAATTCCGGTTCCTCCAAAGACTGATAAATATATATTAAAACTAATATGAATTGTGTAAAATATTCAATTTTTTATTAAAAAAGTGTCTTGCAGTATAATAATCGTAACCAAGTATTATTATTTTTTACCTTCTTATCTACAATTAAGAATCTTTGTATCTGCTCTTGGCAAATTCTTAAATTGACTTATGGTGATATCAAGATATATTATTAGATATATTGTTTTGATGCTTTGCCTCCAACTATTTCTTCCATCATTTAACCTTTTCTTTTTTTTTTTTTTTTCCTGCATCATTTAGCCATAGTTAGCTATGTATTTATGATATATAAATGATATTCTCTTTGAGCAACAGATATGGATGTTGTATGCTATATATATATTTTACAAAGATATTCCTAATCGAACCTAATTTTAAGATTTTAAGGGGAGGAAGAAGTAGAAGTCGAATCCAGCACAGCTGGTAGAAAGTGTTGAATCCTTATCACTAGTCAGTCACTTGCTTATGACCTGCAATTTATATCGATGAAGGATATGGTGGAGTATGGATTTTCTGTCAGTTGATCATTATTTGATTGGAAAGTTTCTTTTTCATGGGTTAATTTGCACTTCTCTCATTTAAGATTTGGATTTTATGTTTCCTTTGGAATTCCTCCTCTGATATGTTATCTGTTTTGCATGCAGGCACTGATGCATATCTTCACTTGTAGCGATTGGGAGAGTCACAAGAGCCTCTGCCTTTGAGTGTCAACTTCAAACTCTTGGAAATAATATCTCATTGTTAAACTAATTGGATGTCCTATCATATGTAAATACATGTAACATTCAATAGTATGGTGGATGAATGCTTCTTCAGTTCACTACGTTCTTATTTGCTTTCTTGTTTCTTTTGCTAATATTAAATCAGATTTAATGCGTTTGTTATGATGATATTTTAGCTCCACATTGGAGCTAGCAATACACAAAATCAATGACAGATTTGTAATTAAAAGGTGTGATTAATGAGAAATCCAGGCAAGGGCTGGACTGGAAACAACTGAATCGTAATATGCTAAAATTATGTATACATTTTACATCATAAAGAAGAAAAGACAACTGAAGCAGTTGAAGTAAAAAATTCCCATTACTTCCGTATTCCGATAGTGTATGTCTGTATTAGGAATATCAATGCCCGCCTGCCAGGTTTTGTTAATGTCTTCTATCTTTAGCCCTCTTCCTTGATTGTTGACCCTTTATCTTCCACTTATCATTTCCGGCTGGACGATTTGTTTCTTCTATTTCTCTAACCTTGCGCTTCCTGTAACAAGGTAAGGAGGCATACTAAGAATCTGGTATTGAATATTGGTAAACTCAACTTCAAGTAACGACAAGCTCGATTATTTAATATCAGCATTTCGTCACATTACAAGCATTCTTATGACAGAGCATCATGTTTATGTACTACATTATCTCTTTTTATTTTTCAAATTTCTCAATCCTTTAAGCAGACAGTGCACATGCACCCAATTTTTAAGGCACAACCTTTCAAATATATCATAATTTGACAAATATCTACCCCTACCCATTTGATAACATGCTGATATCTTAGTTTCACCATGAACTTTTCCAGTAAAAAAGAGAGTGAATATGAGTGGAACTTTCCATATTACTCAAAATTGATATTATTTTAAAAAGAAGTATAAATTATATTATGTTCTATTACATATGAGAGAAGATGATTGCGCATCTCACCTGTATGATGCAAGAATACGATCTGAAAGCAGCTCTTCTGCAAGGGTTGGTTTCCTCTCCTTTTTCTTTAGCCTACTTGAGAAGAAATCTGTTGATGACTCTATAACTGTACCAATCTGTGATCATAGCGAGGAGAAACATTAGTTAGCCAATTACCCCAACAACATTGTGTACATAGGAGACAAGAAGAATGAATAAAACAAAATGTCATAAGCTTATAAGAAATTCTAATTAGCGTAGATGGACAACACAGATTTACCTGGAAATATTTGGGCAGTGCTTTTGATTTCGAATCAGCCTTCTTATAGTGCCTCTTTGGATCAAGAGCACTCCTCAACTATGTAAAAAAGTAAATGACAGCTGAAGTGAATATTGCAACCATTATTTAATAGATAAAGAATTAATCTTTAAAATATCACAGGTTATAAATCCAGCAACTTAATTCAATGCTGTTCTCCAAAAAATATGTTGTGCATGCCCACAGCAATTTGATCAAGAAATTTATCTAAACTCAGCAGGATTATCAATAAATATTCAAGATCTAACATTATGATTAAGCTGTTTTTTACTGATCTATTTCCCCATCAGAAGACTTCCATAATTCAATAAATTTTAATTGAATGTGAACTGTTGGTAGAACAAACCTAGTATATTACCTGATTCCCATACTTAAAGCCATAAAATACATTGAACAGCAAAAACAAAGATTGTCTCTTTGCCAGTTTCCACAGTTAGTTAATAAATTAAGACCCAAAATTCACAATCCCCAATTCATAAATAGCAAATTCCGCATTTACAAAACTAGAAAACCCACAAATCCCTTAAAACATGCCAATAAAAATATCGAAGTAGACTATTGAAGAGCAAAGATGCACATAAACAGAAAGGGCAAACACCTTAAGTAGCTGAAGATCTTTTTTCAGCTCCGGTGTGATTGTTGGGGCAGGCATATCAAACCTAAAGACGAATTCATAAATACAATCGATTGACGGATATTATAACGCCTCAAACAAAACTAAAAAAGAAAACGCAAAACATACCAATCCTTTCCAATTGTATCTTTGGCTTGGGTTTTCAACAACTTGTTAATTTTTCTAGGATCGTTCGGCGGCACGAACAGACCATTGACAAGCTCTGTATTCGATTTCCAGAGCGCACTGGTCTCAGGTTGATGATTATATTTACTGGAGATTGAAGAAGATGAAATAGCATGTAACTTTGGCTCCCACAAAAGCCCGATTATTGGCTTCTTTTCTTTCATTGCCATTCTCGTACAATATTCAACAATGATTGTGATCAAACATAAGAAGAAAACTCAAACTCTCATCCTGGGTTTGCAGAGAGAATCGGTGTTAGGGTTTATGGCAATCGCGCCATTTAGACAAGGAAGACGATAGCCGAACTTCGGAATTAGGAGGGAGTCCATATAAAGCCCAAATCAAAATAGGCCTGTAACCAAAATCAGCTTGTTAAAGCTTTAACAAATGGGAAAATTAACTAAAGGGTCTTTCATTTAAAATTTTTGAATTAAAAGAGTCCTTCTAGTTTTTTTTTTTTTTTCCCTAAAAGGACCCTTTCTAAGTTTTTAGGGACTAAACATTTCTCTCTTTGATTCTTATTCTCTTTTACATTCTTCACGATTTCTTTTTTTTTTTTTTTTTCATTTGTCACGGTTACAGAGAAGAAAAGCTTTTCATTTGCCCTCTTTGCCTCAACGAAAGGCTTCTTGTTTTGGTTGCCAAAGAAAGCGCCACTGGCCACCATTCTCATCTTTACCAAATCTCAAATCATCTTCACCGAACAAAACTTAGTCCCATCAGTCACTGAAAATAACTCTAGCGTTCTCGCGGCATTACCGTATTCGAATCAACGCATTATACTTCATCGCGAACCTTCGATTTAGAACCAATTTTGTTCTTCGATTTCGGTAATCAGTTTCTTTGATTCCTTTCTTATATTGTTCATGATGGTTTGATCAATTTTTTTCTGATTTTAGTTCTTAATCTATCATTTTTATTTTTATTTTGATAATAGTAGTGGTTAGTTATTGAGCAATCAAAGAATAATAGAGATCATTCTCTTCAAATTGAAACATTTCTCAGTTCATCTTCTCTACAAGCTCATGCCAAAATCGACTAATCATGAATGGGTGGTGGTGGCTATGATGGAGGTGATTGCGATGACAGTGGTTGTGACTGTGATAGTTTTACTTTGTGTGTATCGTTTCCAATATCACTTCAGGTTTCCGGTTCTCTTCGAATTTTTTTTTTTGTGTTTTTCTTCACATTCTCCTATTTGTTAATTCTTCTGGCTAATCTCAGATATGCTTAGTTACTCTGATATGCAATCTATAATTTGTTTCTTCTTAAAGGTTTCAAATTTCTCTTAATCCTGTTTCTATAAGGTTTAAGTCTGGTTTCTATTCCTTTTGTTTGGATTGGTGTGAGGTAATTGGTAGATGAGTCAACTATAACTTCTGTTTTGAACTTAGTTTGATTGATCAAAATCTAGTTGTGAATATGCATTGTATAGAGTTCTACAACTTTGTAAGTTTATGAACATTTTAGTCCTAATTTATTAAAAAATAATCATTTTAGTCCCTTAAAAATATGAAAGGGCTCTTTTGAAGAAAATTCTTATAAAAAGGGTCCTCTTGTCCTTCTTCCTTAAATCCTTTTAAGAATCTGAATCTCTTATATTTTCAATCCAAGTTCCTTTTAAAGCTCTTAGGAAAATTAATCAAGTGAAAATTCCTATTTTCCCCCTAAAAGCTCTTCCAAAACTACCAAAAGAACCCCTTTTCTGTCTGAAAATGGTTTATTTATAGATCCACAAGTTAGATTTTGTCGTAGACACATGGCCGTTTTTATTGATCCTCACGGCACAGGGTTGTGCCTTCACGATACAGTCCTGTTCCCTTTGGGCTTCACGATACATTCTTGTTCTCTTAAGGCATAGGTTTGTTCCAAACGCCAAATTCTGGCCCAAAACCTCAACCGAAGGGAAGGTGAAGGCACAGTCTTGTGCCCTTACAACACATGTTTGCCCCAAAGGCTAAATTCAAAAGAATCATTATTAATAACAATAAGTAGCATTTAGTATATAAAAAAAAAAGTTCAAGAACACACAAAAAATATAGGAAAAAAATTAAAATGCATTTTGAAAGCTTAAACAGCATTTTTAGGTATTGCAACAGGGTGTTACAAGGGTAAAGCCAATAAATCTTGTAGATCTCCAAATGAGCTTTTGAAAAGTGGTCATAATATCATTCTGACACCCGTAGCATATGTTAGGCCAAAATCGTTTTTGCCGATTAAACACAAATCAATGAGAAATAAATTTCTGTTGATTACATACATTCAATCAAAATAGTAAAAATCGATATAAATCTATAAAATGAATAAAAATCATTACAAATTATTAGAATTAGAAACCAATATAAATTAATAGCATGAATAAAAATTAGTAGAAATTAGTTCAAATAAGTAGAAATCAGTATAATAAACAAAAATTAGTATATTAATACAAATCAATACAATGTATGGAAATCAGTATAAATCAATATAATGAATAGAAATCAGAATAAATCAATACTAATTAGTAAAATGAATAAAAATCTGTATAAATCAATAAAATCATTAGAAATCAGTATAAATCAATTATTCTTACAATTCAGTAAACGTCAATACAATTCAGTAAATTTTAATATAATTTAATATTAGTAAGCTTCAATATAATTGAGCATTAGTAAGCTTCAATAGAATTTAATAAATGTCAATACAATTCAATAAACTTTAATAAAATTTAACATTAGAAAGATTCAATACAATTCAATAAATGTTAATACAATTCAATATACTTCAATACAATTCAGCAAATGCCAATATTATTCAAAAAATTTCAATATAATTCAGTAAAAGGTAACAAAAATCATAAACAGTCATGTCATCTTTATCTTCTTCTTCGAATAATTCTAGCTATCGCCGATCATTGGAAAATTTGAACGATTATGAAACCTAACATATCATATATCATTAGGAAACTCTCGAATCATAGATTTTAATGGTCATCAGAAAACGGTGACAACACCAACCGAACCATTCAAGATCTGAAAGAGTTCGAGAAGACGAGTCATTTGACACCAAAATTGTTGTCGTAGGGTAACTGGAGGTTAGCGAAAACTTAGACAAAAAATTTTACAGAAATTTCCTTTTTCCATCGATCGAACTTTGATCGGCGAGTGCAATGGCTATTGGCAACTGATAGTGGCATATTTAACAGCGCTGGACTCACCAAAATAGTAGTTACTAACCGGTGAGGCACATGTCAATATCGGCGGTCAGAAACGGCAGCGGCAATGGAGGTGGGCTGCAACTCTGCAGTTTCAATTTTAAAAATTTGTATTTTTCTAATCTTATTCTTAAAAAAAAAAATAAAAAAATAGACACATATATAAAAACATTTGAAATGGTGATGTATTGTTAAATAACAAACTACACTGCTATATTATTAAAAGAAAACTAAACAAGTGTGCTAAAATCACATAAATTTTCTATAAAAAAGTGTGTATTGCATTTTCAAAATTTTTCCAAAATACTAATCGTGGACTTATAATTAAGCATCACTCGTTCCTTAAGCTTGCTTATCTTTTTTGCATACACATCTTCCTCTTCATGCACATCATATTAACACACTATAAAGTATGAATGAATAAACTTATGAGGAAAATGGAATTGAACCAAAAAACGCATCTTAAATTCAGTAGTGAGTGATTGGACAACATCATAATATCAAATAGAATGTATTACAAAATTTTATTCTTTTATCATTAATATTGCTTTAATCGGCTCTACATATTTTTTTTCCCACCATTTTTGCTTAATCCACCGATGACTTAGAGTTCTACATCCGCTCGTTGTTGGTGATTGTTAAGTAAAAGAGAATATGGAAAATGAGAGTTCAATTTGATGGTACTTTATGTTACAGCAAATGTCATTATATTAATATTACTACTACGTGCCATTGAAAAAGCATGCCAAACATGTGCAATATTTTAATGAGCCAAAATGATTTTTTGAGTTTGGTATTTCTTACTTAGGTACTCTGCCATTTATTTTAATTGAAAATTTTCATAAAATTTTTATATTTAATAATTTTAATAATAACTAAACACATAATTTTACAATTCAATGTGAATAATGACAATAATTATTGCTTAGCAGCAAAAGCAAATACATGTATAGAATTCAAATCCTTAACCCCATTACTATTACTCTGAAAAATTATAGTACTAGTTTCCAAATTCAAAAATGCTAGTTTGTATTTGTATTGGAAATTGGGACAAACCCCAGGTTTCATAAACGAGTTGTGTTTGAGAAATTCCTTTGTAGCAGCAGAAAATATTTTCCAGCTCTTCCTGGCTAAAATGGAATACAGAAAACAACATAATATCTACTACTCTGCCACAGTTCTGCAAAAGACATAATAGGTCCTTTTTATTGTCAATAAGCAAAATGGATGAGGTAATAACCCTTACATCCTAAGCAAGTGGTGGTCCCCTTCGTCCCGAAATAATTGTTAAACATGAAAACAAGCCCTGCACAATCTTAGATGAAGTTTCTGATATCCAATGATTTCACTTCTGGCATCTCCTCATCCCCCAACAAGTGATCTCCGGCTACAAATTTCAAAGGTAGTCACAAAGGGTATATGTAAAAGCTGTCAGGAGGTTAATTCTAGTAAACACTGATAAACGACCTAATTACAGTTTGATGCTCGCATTCCAAAAAAACTAAAAGACTGATAATGCTAAAAGATGTTTTAAGTACTCTTCTTTTGGGTATCCATGGCTTGAAGAGCATCTTTCTTCAGCTCCTCTAATTGTGCTTTAGCAATTTTCTGTTCTAACTCTTCTTCATACTTGGAAAGATCTCTCGAATTCCAAGCCTGGTAACATGAATGAAAAAGAATATATATATAAAATCTCATTAACCACCTTGTTATTTCACTTCATCAATATAATAAAGTCTACAAAAATTAGTAGACATTAGTACTGTGCAGTTTAGTTTTTTGGTTATATGACTAATAAACAGCAATTTATGTGACAAATTAAAGTCATATAAGCAATTTTCCAATTGTAGAGAGGGTACAACATTAATACTGCATGTTCATTTTACAGGAACAAGACTCCATTGGTTACTTGAATTTGCAATTTATTTTTTTTTTTTTTTAATTTTAGAAGTAGTATGGAAGTCATTAATTTCAAATGTCATGGTATATGTGGTCCCACAATGAAATATCGACATTAGACAATTTTTCCCTCTAAGTTTTGGGTTTGTGTCATGATATTCTAAAGTTTTTGTCCCAAATTGAATAGCATTCTGGAGTGTTAGGATTAATTTTGTCTGTTAAATAATCTTCTGGATTATCCTGCAAACTTTCACAAAAAATGGGGTCAATTTGTAATTGATTCAAACAGCAGAAGTTTTCTATTTAATGCCAGTCGAACCGGACCCAAGCCCAAGTGCGCTTTTGACTGAACCAGGCCCACAGGACGCAGCTGAACCACATAGCGCACGTCTGCCTTCTTTCCCTTTGCTGGCTGGGCCTTTGGTGGCTAGACTGCTTCCTATCTCTAAGGGGATGTATCCCCAACGAAGAATCCCTTCCCCTCATATCGTAGCAACCCTACTTCAACCAAGTGGGTCTTTGTTCAGGAGATCCCTTCAATCCTTATCGAAATCATCGTTGATCCCGCTAAGAATTGGTACAGCCTATTCTTCTGTACCCTTTCATTGAATATGGTTATGTCTTCTGCACATCTCATTAGGTTAGTATCTCTACTGTCGATCTTTTTCCAAATCACCAGGAGTTAGCTCTATCGGATTTGATATTAGAAGGTTTTAGAATTTAGAATTCTAGAGTTTCTGGAAGAAAATTGTAATTATTTCATTAGTCTTAACTTTCTATGTATAGATTGCTTTTATATTGTTTACAAATTGATTCTGCCTATCAATGTAATTCAATGTACAAGATTTTGAATAATCAAAATATTCTTGTTTAGTTTAATTCTGATTTTCTTCCTTTTCTGTTCAATTTCCTTTACTGTTCTTGTTTACTTTCTTTCAAACACGATTAGGAACGAGAATGAGTATGATTATTTGCATTGGTATCTGGAGTTGATATGTGGGATCCATACTGTGAATGATAGTACTGCCGACTTGGCTGTGAACAACATTGACTCATCTTATTCTTATTTTGTCCATGTAAAATCAACTGCCATTTTCGTCACCACTTGAAGTTACGTACGAAAAGCTACAAATATTCAATCCCATGCTTAATGTTTTCTTGAAATCCAAAAAAAAAAAAAAAAATACAATTCTCAATCCAATCTCATAAGAAACAGAAAGACCATTAAAAAATGTATATATAAATCAAAATAAACGGAAGAAAGAAAAATGAACAGAGGAAGATTGATCATGATGCAGCAGTAACAAATTGCAATGAAAGGATTTTGATTATGATGAAAAGTTTAGGTCTTACATGGAGCTTTCTTATCGCTGCAAATTGGTTATTAATTTAGTGATTGATTGGTTGATGAGAAAATTTGAGGTGTTTGGTTGATAGGAAATTTTGAGTAAAAGAAAAGGAAAGTGAAGAGAGAGACCTCTGTCCAACTTGGAGGGTTAATTTTGAAAGATTGCCAAAAAAAGATGAACTCTAGAATTTGGGGCTTGGTCTCGTATAAACTTTTTGGCAAAGTCTATAGTTCACGCCTGCAATAATTATGATGGCGGTACAAAGCAATTTGTTGTTGTTTTTTTTTTTTTTTTTGCTGAACTACTCTGAATCTGCTAATGGCCTCCGATGCTGTCCTTTGTTGTGGATTTTGTGAGCCTGGCAACTCTTTTTGTCATCCGCCGCCTCCGATACTATCCTTGGTTGTCAATTTCATGCTGGTCACTGGTTGTATGTCCTTGATTTAAACATGTCTTCTAGTATGACTTAAATTGATTTAAGAAGTCGTTTTAGTAAATTAGTAGTTTTGTATTTCTTTTAGTATGTTCCACACCGGAAACCATTAATATAAATATTCCTTCCCACCAATTAAACTTATTTTGCAATGTAATTTGGTTTCCTTGGCTTGCTTGTAGTTACTTGAACTCGGTTCAACAAAAAACGAGTCATACTCTAATAGAACCTAAATAGCTTGTCCAAGATGAAAGTAGATGCAAACAAAAGACTCAACATGAAAGAACGGCCACAGAGTTTAAGAGATTCCTTAACACCGAAACTAACATCACAGAACGAAATTCATCAGAAAAAACATATTTTTCGGCAGGTGGTTTTGAGCGAAGACATTTTAATGAATCCTGAAGGGTAAACTGACTGTTCTACAACTAATGGTGGTTGGTATCAGACTAAAGGATGCAGCTTTTGAGTAGAGGTTTTTATATGCTTAGCTTTTGGTGCCAATCATATCACAGGTGACATCTTTATTCTTCCTTTTAAAAAAAATGCACTCTACATCTACAGGGGAGGGGCAAGAACACAGAACTAAACCAAGCACCTCGACTTGGTACCACTGGGCTACCACCTTATCCAAGCACCATGACTTGGTAAGGGAGCGCACACCACTGGACTACCACCTTATCCGTTTTATTCTTCCTTCTAACACAACTAAAATGATTCAAAACATAAGCAAATCACACATCCTTTGGAGATAATAAAAACATGCATGTTTAATAGACCAAAATGAAATGACCAATCATTGTTAATAATCGATTTCAAATACAAAACTAGGTCTAACTTGATAAAAATGCATTAAAAATGTAAAATTTCTTTGCAAACTATAAAATTCAGTTAAACTCGTGTTACTAAGTGCACAATTGAATGTCCACTAAGAAAAGAGAAGATAATAGAATATAAAAAACAAAGGCAGAAAGAACCAGTCGAGACAATCAATTTTGAGCAAAGATATGGGAGGACAAAAACTGCAAATTTATATTACAGATATGTGGATGTCATGTTCAATTTAAATTGCCAAATCATCAATAGAATAAAAGAACAGCAACCGCAACAAAAAATATAAAAAAAAAAGAGCTCAATGATATATTTCCGTAAATGAATCAAGAAAACTAGTGTTGTGAATCAATTTGCAGAAAGAGTGAGAAATGGCATCCAACCTTGTCAGCATGTATTGATCCCATCCTTGCAGTCGCTTGTCAAATTATAAAATGTTTCAACGCGTGTCTTTGCCCTGTAAAGTACTTCAGTGTCCACTGCAACTCTCATGTACCCATCAAACTCAACCGGTTTCCCATTATTCAAAAGTGTTGTTTCATTGTACCACTCACTTGAATTGCCCCACAGTTCCTTGTAATCATCAAGCAGATGAACCTTAAAGTGAGATCTCAGTTTGTCGAAGTAATTGTAGAATGGTTCGTTGGTTGCAATGTAGAGATTCCTCCAAGGCTGGATCATGCTTTGAAGCTTTGTAACAAGTGCATCAGGCGAAGTATCAGCATCCAAATGAGGCCACAGCTCCTTATTTTTTGCCTTTTCTCCTCGAACCACATGAACTGCATCAAAATCCCAGTCCATTCGTCCACTGATTGCAGTTACAATGTTCATCAACCTCTTTGATTTCCAAACTGCATACCAAGGCCTCTGAATGTACTTTGCAGCTTCTCCCTCACACACCCGGTACCAATAATTTTCTGGCTCCGGAGCATCAAACTGCCTCCATATAATTGTGCTCCTATCTTTCTTCAACTGCATTGGTGTCATCTTATGTGTAACAACCTTCCTAACTGGCACTTTCTTCTTATGAGCACGATCCCATTTCTTCCAATTTCTCAAAAACTCTCTCTCTTCTACAATTGATGCCACCTCCTTAAGATGCTCAAAATCAAAATAATACCGAAAATCTTTCCCTTCCTCATCCTTACCACTTGAAGTATGAGCACCCACTAAGCATAAGCTCAAATCCATCACAAATGTCCTGTTCAAATACATAGCTTCCCCTAATCCACACAAGAAACTCCACATATAATGATTCATTCCCTTACAATAGTCTCCTCCTCTGGAATAATACAAGTACTTCCCTTTCCTAAAGTTCGTCTCCGATCCCAAAGTTGGTATTGTGTCATTTATCTCTTCGTCACGGAATGAGGATACAACTTTTGGTGTAGTACGACCATTTCTCGTAGAATTAGTTCGAATCCTTTGCCTTCGAGCATTAATGCCTGAATGCCAACCACTAGCATGCACAATCTTATAAGTACAATTCTCACCAATTCCAAACTTAAACCTCCTAAAATCTCTGTACTTTCTCCAAGACTTCTCTTTCTTGTTTCTAAATCTCCACGCCACATCGCATTCATCTGGCTTTGATCCATTGACAGGAGTTTGATAATCAAAAAACACAATTGACTTAAACCACTTCAAATTAAACTTCTCAACCACAATTAAAACCCTAGGATCTGAGCAATTCACAACCTTCAAATCCTCACAACCAGATGACTGGAGGGTCATGTTACTGACTTTCTCCTCAGATTTCTCAATCACTTGCTCAGTTATTGGTTCATTCACAGAAGCAGGAGGCACAGCCGGGGGTTGCACAGATTGCAAATCCTCACCAGTTTTGAGAATTGAGTTATCATTTTTAAAGGTAGCATTTTCACTTTGAGTAAAGAACTTAGTGAGGGCAGGAGCTGATTCCAACCATGGATCTGGAGGTTGGTAAGTGATTGCAATAACTGTAAATATCAAAACTGAAAATACAAATACTGAGAAACATAAATTGCTTATCAACTTGATTAGGTTTTGCCCAATAGGCTCAGTAACTGGATTTGTCTCTTTCATGGGTTCTTTAGCTCCACCTTGAAGAACCCAAATCTTGAAATCTATCCAGATCGCCACTAAATGAAAAAAGAATCAAAACTCAAATTTACTTATGCCATAATCATTCATGGGTTATCTTCATTTTCCTTTTTCAAAGATCGAGTCATGAAATCTTAAAATCAAGAAAATGAGCAAAAATTTGATTTTTTTTCTTTTTTTTTTTTTCAAAGGAAGGTATGGGATCAGATTTACTTACCAAGGATTGAAATGAGCTGAAGATTGAAGAGATCTAATGAAATTGAGAAAATTTTTTGAATACCGTTACTTCGTTGAGGCTAGAGGAGAAAGAAAGGTAATGGGTTGGGTTGGGTTGGATTGGATTAGAAGTGAAGCAAAAGCTGTCTGAAGTGTGGAACTTGAAATGAGAAGAGTGAGAAATGAGTTTTGCTTGCAATTAATATTAATTGCTGTAATTAATCTCTGATAATTGTTTGATGACATGTCATAATCAAATATTTGTCTTTTGGAGGTGGAAAAAAAAATCATACATATCACCCCAAACTTTTTGAGAATTCCCGATTTAACTTTTTTCCGGACTCACTCTAAATTTGTGGATGATTAATTAATTGCACATTCAATTCAAATTTTCGGCAGAAATTGAAGCATTTTAATGAATCCAAGGACCAATTTGAATATTATCCGATAAATTAGGAATTATATTGTAATTACTCCAACAAGTCATCTTCCTCCTCCAAACAAACCCAGAACCGCGACCTTCACCTCCGTTGCTGTAAAAAATATGAACAAAATCACCATCTCCATTACATTTCAAAACAACACCTCTTCTTCAACCTCTTCACTTCATACCACAAACATCATCACCTATGAAGAGAAACCTAGCCACCGCCAGATACTCGCCAGCACCACACAAGCAACTCCAGTCAAGTTCGTATCCAAACGGCAGAGATATTGGTGAAATTATCAGAATCGAGGCCCTTTCTCCATTTTCAGAAATCAAAATCGTTACACAACCACTTTCTCTTTCAAAAAACCGCAGAAACTCTCTTCCAAAATTGTTTGTGTTGCCGACGACCACCATAGTGTTCAGACCAACGTATTGAGGGCTCGGGTTGATAGCCCAGGCGCCGACGATTCTGGTGCTTCGTGTATCTTCACCGATGGGTGAACGAAAAAGAGCTAAAACGGGGAGCAGAAGCTAAGAACCTCCATAGCTGCCGCCACTGTCGGTGCCATTTTCAGGCCCTCCCGGAGGTTGGCTGACGGAAACGAAGGCACCGTACGCTTCCTTTTGTCGAGCCCATTCTTTTCGTATGGTCACCCGCCATAACCACCGCCATTTTCAGCAATCAAAGCTTAGAGGATTTAAAGATATTTTTGCTTATCCCGGAAAAAATACAAAGAATCAAGAAAAATAATGTCAAATCTGGAATCCTTGTTGAAATAGGAATCGATTGATATAATTTTTGTTGATGTTGGATGAAGTTCAGATTTTCTACGGCGGCTGAGGTAGTGGTTCCCTTCGGAGGTTGAAGGCGCGTTTTTGGGGTTGTTTGGAGGAGGGAGATGACTTATTTGGGTAGTTACAATATAGTGCCTAATTTTGTGGAGAATATCCAAATTGGTCCTTGGATTCATTAAAGTCTTTCAATTTCTGCCAAAAATTTAATTGATGGTGCAATTAGTTACTAATCCATAAGTTTAGGGTGAACCTGAGAAAAAGTTAAATCAAGGGTGATATTGAGAATTTCTGAAAAATTCAAGGTGATAACTATATTTTTTTAATTCATTCTTTTTTTAAGTAAAACTTATGATTTGTTTGGTACCTTACAATTTTCAATGACTAAAACAAATTTTCTAGTATATTTTAAAAATAGATAATATTATCAATGTGATTCCATGAATATATTTAGAGCATTTAAGTATCATTTTTAATATTCATTATCATAAGAATTTATTGTATTTTGAATTATTTATAAATTTATTTGATGTATTGCACGGAAAAAATTAAATAACATTTGTTGTCTATGTTTCCAAACTTAATTTAGTTATGTTTTTTTTATAAAATCTTTTTAAATTCTAATGATTTAATTTTACTATGTTCAAAAATTTTATTATTATTATTAAAAAATCTACTATTTCATTTATTTTTTTTAGAAAATAAATTTATTTGAATAATAATTTTTTAGTTAATAAAATATAGATATAAAAATATTTCATATGTTCTTATGCAATTATAAATATTTATTAGTTATATTTTTAATTTTTAGAATGTATTGGAATATTTACATAATTTAATAATTTTTATAAATTTAGTGTTCTATCAAATATCTTATTTATACTAGAGTTATATATAATTTACCAAATAATTAAAACAAAACAAGTGCATTCAAAGATTACACAATACAAAAATTAAAATAATATGATTTAATAGAAATAAAATTAAAAATATCGTTAAAAAACGGATATCCACATACAATACGTCATAAAAAAAACCTACTAAATTGGAAAAAAAGGAGAATATACTCCCTTCGTTCACATAAAATAGAAAAAGTTCTTTTTTAATGTTCACAAAAAATAAAAAAAAAATTCCTAAAATTTATAGTTTGTAATGGGTGGAAAATGGAAAAAGACATATTTGTCATTGACATGATAAATGAATTAAATGATAGATTGAATTAAATAATATGTGACTTTTAAAATAGTGTAGGATATATAGTGATGTGACAAATGTCTGTTTTTATCTGACTTTTCTTAAAAGAATTGAATTTTGGACACTCTTCTATCAAACATCGAAATATAAGAATTATGCTCTATATTTATAAGAACCAAATTTAAGTGTGCAAAAGTTAAATAAGGTCACAATTAATTAAAGTAGCTAGCAACCATAACAGACAGTGATAATTTGCCCTTTAAGTTACTTGACATTTTATATATACTTGCCATTACTATGAATTTGTGTTGTTTAGTAGTGGCCACAAACTATTTTTTTTTTTAAATAATAAAAAATGTCACTATTTTGGAGTTAGATTTTTTTTTTTTTCCATTTTCTAGAGAAGAAATTTCTAAAGTTTGAAAACAAAAACCCCTCTCTTTAGGTTTTAGAACATGTTTTAGGTTATTTAATATTTTGTGTTTAAGTTTAAATATTTTCATTTTAGTGGTGATTGTTTGTTTATGAATATGTGACCTATTTTGAAAGTAGTTCACCGATAATAATCTAAAAAAATAACAACTGGTCACAAAATATATATGTTTGCATGATCATGATTTAAGGTAATTGTACTGTGATTTAGAGTTTTAGTGAGTAATTACTCAATAATTCAGATCACCACAAGATTGATTCTATTTTTTATTGAAATACTTGGATAAATCCATAAAATTAAGTGGCCATATCTATTAATCTTAAGCGCATGATTATAATTTTAGAACAATTGAACTTGATTTAGAGGATTAGTTAGTAATTCATTAACAATTCTAATAACTATCACAATATTAGTTTCATTTTATTGAAATACTTGAATAATTCCATAAAATTAATTAGATATATCTATTAATCTTAAGTATGTGATGACAATTGCACTTGATCTAGAATTTTAGTTAGTCTTTCATCAACAATTCAATTAATCATTACAAAATTTGTTTCATTTTCATTGAAATACTTGGATAATTTTATAAAATTAAGTTTTGACAATTCTATTAATCTAAGAGCATAATAATAATTTTAGCACGATTAAACTTGATTTAGAGTTTTAGTTAGTAATTCATCAATAATAATTTTATTGATCATCACAATATTTGTTTCATTTTCATTGAAATACTTAGATTATTCCATAAAATTAATTAGGCATATCTATTAATGTTAAGTATATATAAGATTTTTGTACAATTGAACTTGATTTAAAATTTTAGTTAGTAATTTATCAACAATTCTATTAACCATCACAATATTTGTTCCATTTTCATTGAAATACTTAGATAATTCCATAAAATTAAGTGGCATGTCTATTAATCTTAAGTGCATGATAATGATTTTAGGACAATTAAATTTGATTTAGGATTTTAGTTAGTAATTCATCAATAATTCAATTGATCATTACAAGATTGGTTCCATTTTCATTCAAAGACTTGCATAAAATAGGTCACATATTTACATAACAGAGATCTATATCATAAAATATGACACATATTTATCAAAATGTAACCTAAAAATATAAATAAATGGCCATATAAAAAGAAAAATAAGCATCATTTTGCTCAATATAGTATTTTCATTTTTATTAATAGTGACATAGTGTGACATATAAAAAAAAAAAATCCTTCTGCCCAAGTTTACAAAAAGTGTGCACATAATAATATAACTGTGGCGTAACATAAAAAGTTTTTTTGTGCACTTATACGAAAATACTGACCATGTTAACATAACTATGACATTTCACAAAAAATTTATTGTCCATTTATACAAAAAGTGTGTACATTTTGACATAATTATGACTTACAAATGAACATATTCATATGCGTTAGAGGTGTCTAGTTGGATAATTAACTTCACATGATACTTTCTTCACAACTCTATAATTAACTTCAATGACGACACAAATTATAGTTTTTAATTAGTTTGTCCTTACCCATGTGGGTTATTTTGTAATTGTTACTTCCTTCAATATCTAAGATACAACACATATAAATTGTAATGTGAGAAAGTATTCATTGATGCATTTGTCATTCTTTTAGGTTCATAATGTATTAGAGGATAATTAAAATCAAACTGAAATAAGGTGAATTTATCTCATTTAATTAGACTTCTTCCAGCCTGTGTTGGATGGTGCTCAACTCTCCAACCTCAATTTCTTCTATTGAAAAGTAGTGCTCAGTTCACTATCCTTATTAACGACTTAAACTAACCAGCAAAGGCTTCTCAATATTTGTGTGCGCAATAAACTCTACTTAAAAGTTGGAGTAGATATAAAATAAAATGAGAGGGAAAACATATGTACTTTTCCTATATTTTTTTCCTCTCGCAAAATTAAGCATTTCCTTTTTTCTTTAGCTTTATCACCAATTTGTAGGGATGAGCATGAGCATTCTTACCTAATATCAAATATCGAAATTTGTTATTGATATAATTTGGTATTGATTATTGAATTTTTTTACTATTTTAAAAATTCGATATTTTATAATCGATTTTTGGTAAAAATTGAAGATTTACAATAAACCGAATTTCTAGCAAAAAGTTTATAGCTTTTGAGGTTTTTTTTTTTAGTTTTGGTTTTAAAAAAAAAATATTTATATTATAATTTTTAAGTTTATTTGTTATATTTTTAATTTATTTGATAGTTCGATTAATATTAATTACCGAACGGTAATTTACCATGGTAAAAAGTAGGTATTTAGGATTTTTGTGAAATATTCACCACCCTGCCGACTTGAATTTGTGGTTGAAAAAGTGGATTTTGTTTATGTAAGCAAAAAGTGAAAAAGTGTTTGATTATTTTATTCTAAAAATCAAATCATATTAGGTAGAAGAATTTCTTATTTCTTATAAATGTTGAGAACCTACGAGGGGCAAGAGTTAAATGTCCAGTCATTTTTGCGTCGTGTTCTCGTATAAATGTGCAGATCTTACTAAAAGTATCATTATGTTAAGATCTTGGAAGAGTTGAGTTTCCTGCTAGTGCAAGGAACAAAGTTGCCCAGAGTGTAGGACAATTGTTTTGAAACAACTAATTTTGGTGACATAAAAGAAATACTGTCAACAAAATCAATAGATATCCAGAAAGTGCCGTCAAATAAGAGATGTCTTGGACAGAATCATTCATTTCAGTAATGGTTGTACAACTTAAAAACATTAAATGTTAAGTTTCATAGAATACTAGACGAACCTTATATATTCAGATACGCTAAACACTGTTTTGAAAACTCAACTAACTACTGTCCCAAGAGGGTCAAATGCCTCCAAAGCAATAGCACAGTTGCACACAAATAGAAAACTAACTAGGCAAAGACCCGAATTCATCTACCCATCCCAATGCCAAAACAAAGACGACAACAACAGCAAAACCTTAGTCCCTAGCCACATGGGGTCAGCACGTTTTTTAAATAACACAAAATCTAATTTTGCTTATCAATCAAGATAGTTGTTTATCAATCAAATAATTAACTATTCTTAATTTCTTATAGCATAAATCATGTAATAAAAAGAATTCCACAAGTAATCAGAATAAGAAATCAGCTCATTCATCTTCACTATCTTGGTTTGATTCAACTACATCTTAACATCCGTTAAAAATGCATTATTACACAATTTATCACTTGTGTTGCAGTTAGAAATATCAGAACCTGAATTTCCGTGTTTTGCTCGAGTCAATCTTGGTCTATAATGAATTGATTGCAAGAAGTTGAAATATGCATACTTGATATCAAACTGCATATCATACCCTGCAGCATCGGAGACCTATAAATTTGAATCTGGATGAAGATGGAAATGAACCAAATGATTGCAGAAAAAGGCTTTACACTTACAGTAGTTTATCGCAATGGTGCATCCTTGGTTATCTGGACTCTGTCGCACATGATGAAACCACATACTTGGCCTGCATCACATTTTCAAATTAACCTCTAAAATCTGGGTT
>CANUEY010517664.1:0-47792 GCA_948099555.1 Croton setiger
ATATATATATAAACAAAAGAATGCCAAAAAAACACACCACCATGGCCCTTCCCTTTTACTCTCTTATCTTCTCGATCTTAGCTCCTGTTTTGGTGGCTATTCTTCTTGTCAAACTTGACTCGTTTGACCCAGCTCCTCTGCCAATCCACGAGTTGACTCACCCACCACTAGAGGCACCCATCAAGAACGCACATATCCTCCAAGGTTCGGAATTTATCGGCGTAGGGAAGTTGAAGGCACCGGAAGATATAGCCTACGATAGAGAGTCAGGAGTGATTTATACGACGTGTGAAGATGGGTGGATCAAACGAGTCACGGTGAACAACTCGGTGGATGATTCGGTTGTTGAGAACTGGGTTAACACTGGTGGTAGACCACTTGGAATCGTTTTTGGAAAAGATAAAGATGTTATTGTTGCTGATGCATACAAGGTCAGATCTATATTAATATATACATACATTGAATCTTCAATTTTCTTTGAATATGAATATTATTTGTTTAAAAAATTGTATAGAAGAAAGATTAGCAGAAATAATATTTTAAATAGGAAAGATGATTTGCTTATCATTTAATAATTATTTATAATGATATTCCATGAAGTTAATATGAATGGCAAATGGTGGGGTGACTGTAGTTTTATTCTATCTATGTTGCATTGATGTGGCCAAGGCTGGCCGCGGGACAACGGTTTGAGGTGGGCTAAACCATAACCGGCTCGTTGAATTGTTGGATTGGTTAACCTGCGATTCGGGAACGGTTCACAGTTTATAACGACTATAGTTTAAATTTCATTGAACCTGAACCGGACCACCGATCAAACGTTCTAATTCCAGTTCGGCGGGTCAGGCTATACCAATTTTTCACGGGCCGAGTCAGTGGGCTAACCCAGCCATGACACATCCATGACCACATCTAATGTTGCATGCCGTTCGAAATTGTTTTGGAAATGGTATTTATAAATATAAAGGAACCTCGGAAAATGTTTCCGTTTTCGTGCCATATCGGTTCTCATAACTAATAAGTGAGAAAATAACTATTGTGGAATTACACTTTAGTCCTCACTAGTAAAAGTTAGTTTCAATTAAATCCAGCAATTTTACCGACCATTATTCAATTCAACAATTTATGTTATCTTAAAAAAACCCATCTAATTACCAATATTTTTAATAAATTAATATTTTTATAAAATGAGAAAGAGTATTATAACAAAAATAATATAATACACTTAATAATAATAATAATAATAAAGATGTGATCTGATTAATCATTCTATCTTCTTTTTATATTTTACGAATCTGAACAGTTAATTACTCTGACTAATTTAACTTGAATACAGTAAGAGTTTATATGTAATTAGTTTTGAAACTGTTATCTAATTTACCAAATTGATGATGTTGGTGTGTAATAGGGTTTGCTAAAGATTAGCAAAGATGGTGAAATAGAGCTTTTAACAGATGAAGCAGAAGGTCTGAAATTCAAACTTACAGATGGTGTAGATATAGCAGAAGATGGAATCATATATTTCACAGATGCTTCATATAAGTACAATCTTCATGACTTCATGTGGGACATTTTGCAGGGTAGGCCCTATGGAAGGGTATTAAGTTATGACCCTACAACCAAAATCACTAAAGTTTTGATCAATGGCTTATACTTTGCTAATGGAGTTGCAGTTTCTCCCAGTCAAGATTCTTTAGTCTTCTGTGAAACTCCCATGTAAGTAACTTCTGCAACTGTTTCTTGGATTCTTCCATTTGACTTAAAGCTTACTGGTTTGAATTTTATGTATTATTACAGGAGCAGGTGTAGAAAATATTACATAAAAGGAAATAGAAAAGGAAGCTTAGAAAAATTTATTGATCTTCCTGGACTTCCTGATAATATCCATTATGATGGAGAAGGCCACTACTGGATTGCATCAAGCTCGGTAAAAATTTATTTTCCGATATTATAAATTTACGGAATAATACGATCAAATCAGTTCTAAAGTTCTTCGATTTTGGAAAACCAATCAATAGTTCTTTCTGTTTTTATGTGGCTCAAAAATAAAAGGACAGTTAGTTTTCCAAAATCGATGGATCTTAGAACAAATTTGATTAAACTTGGAAGAAATTATAATAATTTTTACCTAATTACTCTATTAATTAGCATATTACTACTTAATTTTGACAGGAAATTACACCATATTGGAAGCTAGCATTAAAATATCCCATTATCAGGAAAATTTCAGGAATAATTTTGAAGAATTTTGGAAAAGTAAGGGATACAGAAAAAAATGGAGGGGCATTTATGGTAGATTTGGAAGGAAAACTTGTTTCTCATTACCAAGATCCTGAGGTAAAATTGATTTCAAGTGGGGTTAAAATTGGAAATCATTTATACTTAGGTTCTATTATTTATCCTTATATTATTAGGCTAAATTTGGCTAAGTATCCTGCAGTTGCAACAATATAATTAATTTCTGTAATATTTATAATAGAGTAAGGAATAATTTGGTGGCTATGAGATATTTGTTTAAGATATGATTATGATTAAATTTATATCATATTAATAACTAATATTTCAAATTGGTTTAATGCCGGTTCGAGAAATGTCGGTTTGGTTTAATTTTGTCGTGGACTTGGAGGGAAATCCAACAGCTCATTACTATGATCCAAATTTAAGACTTACTTCAGTTGGCATTAAGATTGGAGCTCATCTATACTGCGCCTCCATCAGTGCTCCATATATATAACGTGCGGATGTCGATACACATACAGCAAATGCCACCATTTAAGCAAGAACTTCCAGAAACTACTGAAAAATTGCTAAGCAGAAATGTCTGTTTCCATATGTATTATTAGAACAATGAAAGTTACAGTCAATTTGTTGATTGCAATACATTTTGCAGACATTGTGTAAGAATGAAATTCCTGTTTTATAGAAACAGGCTTTTTTTTAATCTCTATTCTCAAGAAAGGCTGCCCAGAGCCTTTGCTTTCTCCTTCAGAATAAACTTTTGTACCTTCCCAGTTGAGGTTCTTGGCAAATCTGCAAAAATGACAGTTCGAGGAACCATATAATGAGGCAATTTATCTCGGCAAAACTCAATTATATCTTGCTCTGTTGCATTGGATCCTTCTTTTAACTTCACAAATGCACAAGGTGTTTGTCCCCAGTGATCATCTGGTCTTGCAACTACTGCAGCCTCAAGAATTGATGGATGACTGTATAGAACCGTTTCCACTTCAACGGAGCTTATATTCTCACCACCTGAGATTATAATATCCTTCGATCGGTCCTTTACTTCTATATAACCATCCGAATGTTTCACAGCTAGATCCCCACTTCTAAACCATCCACCTTTGAAAGCTTCCCTTGTTCCTTCCAAGTCTTTAAAGTACCCACTCATTACAGTATTTCCTCTGAACATAACCTCTCCCATTGTTTTACCATCGGCTGGCACACTTTTGCCAGTGCTAGGATCTTTTACATCCACATCCTCCAGACCAACGTGGTGAACTCCTTGTCTAGCTTTCAATTTCACTCTTTCATCCTGCGGCAGAGAATCCCATTCGGGTTTCCACACACAAGAAGTGCCTGGACCATAAGTTTCTGTAAGGCCATACAAGTGAGATACATTGAATCCCAACTCTTCCATCTGGAAAATTATTTGAGGGGGAGGCGGTGCACCTCCTGTCATTATGTCCACTTTGTGAGGAAGTGGCTTTCGATCACCAGGCGGTGAATTCACAATCATGTTCAATACAGTTGGTGCTCCTCCCATATTTGTCACTTTGTGGTCTACTATATTGTCAAAAATGCCTTTTGGAGAGACTTTTCTAAGGCAGATGTTAGTGCCACCTTGAGCTGCAATTCCCCAAATCAGACACCATCCGTTGCAATGAAACATAGGGACGGTCCAAAGATAAACAGGCAATGCACCAATCCCATGAAGGAAAACAGTCGCAAGAGAATTGAGATATCCACCCCGGTGGTTAAAAACAACTCCTTTGGGTCTTGAAGTTGTACCCGAAGTGTAATTTATGCTAATTGGATCCAATTCGCTTCTTGGACGTCTAATCTCAAATGCATCATTTCCATTTTCCAAGAGACTTTCATACTCAAAAGTGTTCGAACTAAAATCACAAAGCATCGGGCCATCATGCTCAGAAATTAAGACCAGTATAGGCGGTTCTGTTCCCGATTTTGCAAGAATATCAAGTGCTTTAGTAGCAACATCAAGTAACTGATAATCAACAAAAATGACCTTTGCTTCTGAATGTTTCAACAACACAGAAACCATATGAGCATCATGGCGAGTATTTAGTGTGCAAATAATAGCTCCTGCCATTGGGACAGCAAAATGCAGCTCATACATTGCTGGGACATTAGGGGCCAAAGTAGCAACCTGCATAAATGATTCTTCTAATTTTCAAATGCTGACATACCAAAGTAGTTAAATTCTAACTCGGTCAACAGAATACAGTTTAAAATCAGAACCCAATAAGCAAAATTAAAAAACATTATCTCAAATGGGTTGACTGTGTCAAAGATTCAAACATTCTTATCTTATCTAATTGCCAATGTTCATATAATATTTACAAAATTTATCTTACAAACCAATCAAAAATAGAAGAAACTAAAGCTGAAGTAACAAAATCTAGAAAGAACTTAAGAAAAAGCAATCAAAATCAAAATCTTTACATTAATTAAAGCAAACCCAGAAGAGAAAATTGCTTCCTAAACCAATGGGAAAATGCAGCTAATGAAAAGCAACTCACCACATCACCTCTGGAAATTCCCAATTGGGTTAAAGCAGAAGCAAGGCTAAGACATCGCTTATAAGTCTGATTCCAAGTAAAATCAACAGAACCATATACAACAGATTTTCTATCTCTATAAACCTTAGCTGCTCGCTCTAATAAGCTTATAGGAGATAAAGGAACGAAATTTGCAGAGCAATGATCAAGACCCTCCATAGTTTTCCATGATTCAAACCCCAAATCCCCAGAAAACTGTGAGAAAAAACGAGAATTTTGTGGGAAAATTGGAACAAAACGATGGGAAATAACAAAGGAAATGAAACGGGTATTATTGAAAAGCTTATTCATGATTGTAGGAAATTCAAAAAATTGAAAAAACAAAGCTTCCGATTGTAAATTTTGAGTCTATCATTTCTTCTACTAAACTGAGATAACAGGAATTCTTATAGAAAGATGAGATGAGAGGAGAAAATGGATAAAAAGTACTGGACTTGGGACATGACCATTATTAAAATCAACCCAATTGATTTGATATTAATTAATTAGACTTTTAGCCCTACAAAAACCAAAATTCATCAAATAAGCAATCAATCAATCCGGTTCCATACAAGACATTTTGTTCTATAGTATTTGTTTATTAAAAAAAAAAGGGTTTGTTTTGAAAAATGATTATAAGTTGTTAGTTGTTCATGTAACTAATAGCTCTTAGGAACCTAAAAATTAGATATTAAGTATTCGATAAATTTTAAACTTATCAGCTAATAGTAATTAGAAATCTTAAACAACTGTCGTTTCATTAAACCTATATTCGGAATTTTTCATTTCATATTAAGATTATATTAATCTTATTAAAATAAAATAAAAATTTTAATATTTAATAAATAATTATATGATTATTGATAATTCCATACTTGGACCGCAAATGCTGTTATATTTTGATTAAATACAAATTGAATCAGTTATTAGTTATGTACTACTAGATATTAGCTATTAACAACCGCTATCCGCTACCGACTCTTATGAACAGCTAAGCTAAACAGTAATAAAATTTTATTTTTTTGTAAATTGACTAAAAGACAATAATAACTGCAATGTGGGGCTTGCTATTATGTCTACAAAATAATAGGTTAGGCATCCCGTAATAAGCTCATATACTAAATTCGTGAACCACAAAAGTTTTAATGTGCCGAATAGTTAGAATTAAGTTTAATAGTTGTTTAACATGTGTTTAAATATGTATTTATTATATAAAATTTTAGATTTGAGGTGCATAATTGAACTAATATAAGGTTCTATATGGCAAATTCATTTGAATTTATATATTTATTTCAAAAGTAAGAAAATATTTATTTTTTTTATTCATTTTCTTCAAATTTTCCTAATCTTGTATTTGATTTTTAAAGATAAAAAAGAGGATAAAAGTTATAATTATAATTTACTTTCTCTCTAAATCTTACAACTTAATATCAATTTGGTCCTTAATTTTGGTAAATATGTTCTAAGAAGAATAAAATATTTTTTTTTAGCAAATAACTTTACTGATATTATCAATTTGGTCCTTTTGCAATTTTTTATTTTAATTTTAATTTATTAATAAAACTACTAATTTATTTTTACTAAAATTTAATATTATTAACTACTAATAAAAAATTAAAATTTATAAATAAAAAATTGAAAAAAAAAAACAAATTGATAATAATTGTTTAAGTTTAAATTAATTTTTTCCTTCCACAAGTTTAGAGAATAAAATGAGCATTAAAAAAAAATAAAAATATCATAATATATTTCTTTCAAATCTCATTTGCCTCATTTCCAAACAATTTATCAATTATTAAAAAAAAGTAATGCTAATAACACATGTTTAATAGTAGAAATAAGAGATTAACATATATTGTTAAAATTAATAAAATAATACGTTTTTATAAAAAAATTCAAAACTACTCCTAATACATATATAAATATATATAAAATATATATACTTAAATCTATATACCAATATATATTAGTATGGATATATATACGTTAATATACAGTGAAAAGAAATAGTGAGAAAACAATATAAGAGAAATAAGAATAATTAAAAGTTAATAATAAAATGGTATTTTAGACCATCAATACAAATATATACTATTTTATTTTATAAAGGTAAAATATGTGTTATATAGTTATATTTCTACCAAACAAAATAAAAATATCATAATATATTATCAATACCAGCAATATAAAACTACAAATCAAGATGATAAAATTATTTTGAACAAATAAAATATAAATTAAAAGAACAAAAAATTCTTTATAAACCCAAAAAAAAAAAGCAATTAATAATAATAATAATAATAATAATAATAAATAAATAAATAAATAAATAAATAAATAAATAAACTCACCACATCACCATTAGAAATTCCGAATTGAATCAAAGCAGAAGCAATGCTAACACAACGCTTATAAGTCTCTTCCCAAGTATAATAAATAGAGCCATAAATAATTGATTTTCTATTTTTAAAAACTTTAGCTACTCTTTCTAAGAAAGCTATAGGAGACAGAGGAGCATAATTTGCAGAACAATGAAGAAGACCCTCCATGGATTTCCATGATTTTGGTCCATTTTCCTCTGAATAATTACACAAAATTCGACATTTTTTTGGGTTTTTATTTGGGAAATTTGGATTAAAATTACAAGAAATGAAATTTGTGTTCTTGAAAATGAGATTCATAATTATGAAAAATTCAAGAAAATTGAAATTAATTAAGGTTGAGATAATAGGAAAGAGTAGCACTCAAAACTTAGTCTTTTTACGTTTTTATATAATTTCTCATTTGGAAGTTAGGTTTGTAATAATGATCCTAATTAATTATTTTTATTATAACTAACTTACGTATCTAAATCTTTATATTACTGCAAAAAATATGCAAAATCTTTACATTTTTTATTTAAATTATTTGTCCATGTAATTTAAATAAGTTTTAAACAAGTCAAATATGCAGAAGTCTTTTTTTATAAAAAAAAAAATATAACATTTTTAATATTGATTGAGTATAAAAAAAAATTGAGTTAACGTAAAGTTTAATTTTATGATTTTATTTGTATAAATAATTAAATATACTATCATTATAATTATAATATAATTAAATAAAAATTTCAAAACTAAATAAAAAATATATTCATGCAACACGCACGAATAAATTATTTAAGATATATAGACAATAATAATAGTTATGGATAGAAAATGTATAACTACATATAAATAGTTATTATATTAATATTTAAATAATTATTTAAATATTAATAATTTAAAAAACATTTAAATAACCATTTAATTTTAATATAATTAATTTTCTACCTAGAAATTCCTGACATCTGATTTAAATAACGAATCATATTTTTCGAATTGAACAATCATTTTAATCGTTTCAATCGAAATTTTGTCCATTATTTTATTCGGAATAAATCTGTCCCTAAAAATAGTTTAAGTCATTTTAATAATGCAAATTACAGTAAGTTGATTCTGCCATTTACAATAACCCATTGCATAATTAAACATTCAGTTAGAATTAAACTAACCTTACGTACAGTTTTGATAGGCAAACAGCAGCAGCCAAAGCATCATTATCATAGGTAACATTATGGCGAGCTTAATATTTAAGACACACCACTTTTACTATTTCAATTGCTTCCTCAATCGAAGGCTCTGCAACTGCACCTAAAGCGTCGCCGTTTTGTAATAGAGCATCCAGATCATCAATGAAAAGAATTATACTATATTCTCCATTATTATATTTCTTTACATCAAACATATTTAGAAAAAGTTTCTAAATATTATCTTCCTGAAATCAAACACTCTGCGTCAAGATCCACATACCCAATTCATTTCAAATGACATGTATAGTTTATTAGAAGATAAAAAAAAAGGGAAATATCAAGCCAAAAAAACCATATTCAAGATCTGCTTCCCTCCTTAAATATGGTAATTTCTACACTAAAATTCAAAAATAAGGTGGAAACTTATAATTGCAGCAAACCCAGAATTTGACCACTTCCCTATACAGGTATTTAACTCAATTAACAATATCTCCAATTGAGAGATTATTTAAACCCAAAAAAAAAAGAAAAACGAAACGATGATTTCAATGGTCGAGTCGGCAATGGAGAAACATTGTAAATAGAATAAAAGTGTCATAGAAAGAATATCATGTTGGCTAGGCAAATGTTTTAGTAGAACCTGCAGCTAAAAGAAGGCAAGCTTCTTAACCGGTCAGTCTAGAGCATCTTTAACTGCATCGACGACCTCTTGGGTGGTGCTTTGTCCTCCCAAGTCTTTTGTTCTGTACTTCCCCTCTGAAATTACACGTTTCACAGCAGTTTCTAATCGATCAGCAAATGAAGGGAACTGAAGATGTCTCAGCATCATAGCAGATGAAAGAAGCAGAGCCACTGGATTTGCCTTTTTCTGCTCAATTACATTCTCGTTACCAACGTTTCCAGCAGAGGCACCTTGCTCAAAAATAGCATGATCAGCACCAACATTGCCTGCAATAACAGCACCCATTTTTCAGCTATATAAGCAAATTGAGAATGAAACAAAGACTGGGTGGAAAAATATGCAAATTTCCTACATCTTCAAACTGGATATAAAAGGATAATGTGGGCATGACATAGCAAACACTACTACAGAATATATACCCCGTCCCATGAGCCTTCTCGACTCTTGTGCAAAAATTTGTTCCTTTATAGTGCGTCAATTGTTCAACAACCATAATCAAAATTGGATGCATGGGATTTATATATAAATTTAGGGTATGACTTTGGCATTTCTGTGGAGTTGTCCAGAAGAATGTTATAGTATGTAGCAGAAAAGCCATGATAAATAGCATTTCACAAATTTTTTTTCTTTTAGGTTTTAGCCCTACCAAACTTGGGAACAGAGAAAGAGCAATTAAAATTGATTTCTGCATCAAGATTTGTATACTGTAACCATTGCCAAATCAACCCCTTTCCCTTATTATCTCTCTCCAACTATGATCAATGGTCAGCATGTCACTCACATTTGGAAAATGTCAGTGTAGTTGTTTAGAGTAAGATTGATTGCTAATGGTCAGGCCGAGAGAGATTTTAAGGGAAATCAAACAAGTATGTAAACTATCTTCCATCACAGACATTAACTCCTGAAAACTTACAGAGAAATTAAAATTCCAAGCTAAGCTCTAGGAATGAATTTGTACACAGTTTGGGGAAAAGTTTACTATTGCAGCCTATAAAGAGAATCAAGTGATCCAAAAATCTAGGCATTTTATTTTGAGCTCAGTGTCGTGTATGGTTCATATCAGGTGGTTTGCACATCAAATGCTGACCTGACATGGACTACATGGATTCTGAATTCAGATTCAGACACAACCATAAAATTACGGGATTAAAAAAAACCAATTTTTTCATCAAATCAAATATGATGATTTCTGCAACTTTAGGGCTAAATCATCAATATTAAAACTTAGAAGCAACATCAAATCACAGGCCCCAGGTACTCCTTGAGGAATTAAGGTTCAATTAACTATAGAAATCACAAGCCATCAGGTCCAACATTGAATAGTCCAAATACACAATTTTTTCACAAAATTGTTTGTACTATTACACATCGAAAAGAAGTATTTAACAAGTAAAACTAGGGATATTTGATTCAACTAAGGAAAGATTCCCACTATTGAGCAAGGAGGGGGGTGATTGAGCATGAAAGAAAAAGAACTGGGGTGATGAAATAACTAAAAGAGGAGCAAACAAAAAGCATGGCTGAAGGGTCATGGGATTTGGGGCATTAGAGTGTTTATCAATCAGTAAGAAAAAAGGGCAGCAGTGAAAGACAACCAACAAGAGTTTTCAATAGAGCACTAAGAGGTCATATAAAATGATGAGATTCATTATTTGGCCTGATACATAATCATACCCTGAACTTTGTGACTTCTTGTTATTGCACCCTATTTTCAGTCTTTGACAACAATATCCTAGAATGCAACATCTCAACACCACATCCAATTACGTTTAGTTTTGAATAACCAAAAAGTTTCCTGTGGAACTGAGCTTCAGTCAACTTACCAAGGTCAGACAGGCTTTAAGAAAGACACTAGATTTGCAGCTCTTCTCCAATGACTTTCTTTCATTTCTCATTAACATTGCTAACTCACTCATCTATCTCCAAACAAGAGCTCATATCCGCATCTCAACTTCAATGAACACTCATGACTATGCTAGCCGAAAGTAAAGCAAAATCACCCAGAGAACCCATATCTCATTAGATGAAAACAGCATCTTTTGAAAAATAAATAAAAAGGAACATATTCAGAGCTAACAATACCACAAAAAAAAAAAAAAAAAAAAAAAAAAAAATTTTTCTAGTTCCTAAAACGTAAAAATTTATCCTTTTTGTCTGGCGAGTTGCTTGGTTTTGAAAACAATTTGATATTGAGAAATAAAAAGATATTTAGTTTATGTCTTAATTTAAAGAAGATGAGCTTTGGTTTTTAGAGAAAGATGAGGGAATGAGTAAGGATTGTCAAAAAGAGGGGGGAAAGAGTCATTGGAGAGCAGCAGCAAATCTTGCATTCTTTAAGAAAAAGCCTAAACCAATCTTACATGAAGCAAATAAACCTTGGTTGAACCCCACATTAAATTATTCTTTATTTGATCCCATAAATCTAGTATGGGTTCAAGGCGTAATAAGTTGTGGTTAATGGTATGTCATCAATTGATAGCTGCTAAAACAAGGCTTTCTTTAGATACCCATAGAATCATCACCTAGCATTTTCACAAAATCAGCATTAAGTGCTTCTTTATGTTAATTTGGTTGCTTCTATTACTACCTCCAAAAACAGCAAAAAGCAAAAGATTAAAGCAACACACAGATCTAGAACTAATTATTTGTGTGTATACCTCCTGGCATGACTCCTGTACCACCAGCAATACCTGCAGCTGTATTTGCAACAAGATTCCCATAGAGATTAGGTGTCACCTGCAAAACGTAAAAACAGCCCATCAGCTGAAGATCTCATGCTTGCTCCCTGGTCCCTGCTATTTCAAATATGGAAAAGAAGCATTGGGATTTGGAGCGAAACTTAATCATTACATGACAATACAACAAGCAACAACTGGCAAAAAATTCCTAGCATTGAATTCTCAAATGAAAAATTTACAAAAGAAAAGAATCTCATGCCAAACAATTAAAACCTGGCTGGCTCAATGCCATGACACATTCTCGACAGAAATTTGTTAGCTAACCTAAATCCTAATCATGATTGGTAATGCCATACACAGATCTCTTTGATACTAAGGTGGCATAGCCTCAATGCTTCAATCCACATTATTATGCAGATGTAGAACTTGCCTGCCCTAAAATTGGAGACCGAACTGAATTCGAACATGTACACCCTCTAATCTAAGGATAAGTAAATTTAAAGACAATATATCTAAAACCTTTTTGCTTTTCCCTGCTTTCTTAACAAATTAACAGTAAAAAGTAAAAGTGTTGCTAGTACTACTAATAACAGATCATCCAAAACAAGAAACCAAAACATATAATATCAACAACAGGAATAAAATTTACTGATGTTTCTTCATTTTCAATTTTCAAACAAACATCCCTCCTAGCTTTTAGGAGAATAGTTCTCTAGATAAACCCTTCATAGTAATAGGATGTACGAGATAAGGTATATCTACATCATCTTTCGCCATAGTGTGAACATTAGAGCTACCCACCTAAACCAAAGAGGATAATGTTCCACTGCCATTGATTAAAAGAGTAGGAAACATTCATTCTCTTGAGACAGCTTTAAAATCCTCACCCTTGCGCTAGCCAGAATGGAGGATTACTCTCCACCAAGGAACTTATTAAAAAAAATCGACCCGCTGGAAATTGGGCTTCTAGCTGTTCAAACTCCCTATCATCGTATGTAAGATTAAGAGAGAGATGTGCTCCTCAATTCCCTAGCAACTAAAAACACATTGACTCGCTGCCACTGGTTCTCCACCAAAGCCATAACTGGAATCTGTAATCTAATCCCCAAAACTTATGTACATTCCCAACCAGTTGCCTTCATTGAATCACTCGAGCAGAAAGAAAGTAAGCAGAAATAAACATGACATGCTAGTAAAGTTTTTCAGGTTTTTTTTTTTTTTTTGCACAATTATTCATAAAGAGAATTAAGGTACAGAAATAATTCTCTTTATTGAATAACCCATTAATTGTTTAAAATTAGAACCTTAAATATAGTAGCAGAGTTTTCCAATAAACACAATACTGCAATAACTCTAACAATTTAACATCTGTGAGCAAAGACATGGACTCATGTGCAGAAAAATAATTAGATAAGCAGCAAGAAAGGACAACAGAATAGGTTGAAAAAATTTCAATACCATGACATCAAATTGCTCTGGCTTTGAAACAAGTTGCATACAACAGTTATCCACAATAATTTCATCATACTTGATTCCAGGATATTTTGTAGCAACTTCACGACAAGATTCTAAAAACAAACCATCTGCAAGCTTCATGATGTTCGCCTTATGCACAGCAGTCACTTTCTTCCTGTTGTTCAGATATGCATACTCAAAAGCATATTTTGCAATCCTTTCAGAGCAAAACTTTGTTATCACCTAACAAAACAGTAGTAATTAGATTCAAAAAATTAAAATCAGATCAAACAGCTCCATTAATAACATAACATAGCTTCTGATATTGATATGAAAGAATTCCAAGAAATTTTATGAAAATCACTAAAAATTTAAATTTTATGTCACGTATAAATAAAATTCATTTTGAATATTCACATTTTAATTTCACGGAATAGGTTATAATTGGACGAAATTGAACCAAAGTTGATAAATTTGCAAATGAACTCTAAACTTAAAATAAACAAAAACCAGAAGGTTCCAACAAAACTGGAATTGTATATTTTGAATTCTACATTCCATAATTTACAATGATCACACTCCCAATTCAATAGTAAAATTTACAGAATTCCACAAAATCCATTCAAAAACCCAGAAGTTTCATCTTAGTATGAATTTTCGAATTCAACAACTGAACATCGTATTGATTATAAATAAACGCACGCTCAATTCATTTAGAACTACTTCTCATAAAAGTCATTTAAGAATCTAAGTTTTCATGATTGGTTGAATGAAAATTCATTTGGAGTTCCACAAATGACTCCAACAAAACTGGAATTGCATAATCCCATGAAAACTCTATATATCACATCCAGAAAAAAAAAATAACAACGATAATAAGAGTTACCTTAAGGCTTTCCACCACACCAGGAACAACCTCATGTTCCAAACCAGAGTATTCTCCTTCAGTATTCTCTCTAATCACCACAATGTCCACATTCTGGTGGCGCGTCGGCAATCCAGGAAAATTAAAGCAATTCACAAGCGACGCGTACAAATCAAGCTCTTTCCTCAGCTGCACGTTCAAAGAACTAACACCACCACCCATCGGAGTCGCCAATCCACCTTTCAAACAAACTTTATTTTTCTTAATCGACTCGATCGCCTCCGGCGGCACCTTACTCATGTCGCCGTGCACCTCATACCGTTCGAAATAAACCGGCGCGTGCATCGCCTCCATCACTTGCTCAACTGCGCCGGTTACTAGAGGGCCAATTCCATCGCCAGGAATTAGGGTAACGGCGCGCGGAGCACCGTCGCCGGGTCGAGGCATGTAAGTTATGGATCTAGATGAAGTGAATCTGGAACATGGAGAAGGATTTTTGGATGAAGAGAGGAGTTGCTTTAGGATTGGAATGGATCGTCGAGCCATCGGGTTTGCGTAGTTTGGTTTCAGGTCGGAGTTTCGCTTTGAGCTTTTCTTTCTGGTTATTATATGAATTAAGCGATCGGAAAAGCCATAATACGATACAGAGGAAAAGAAAAGACCTTAATTTGGAGGAGATTGTGACTAGTAAGGTAAAATTACTTTTTGACCCATAATATTTAATTTAATGCATTAACTAATCATTATTATTTAATGGGATAATTACTATTGGATCCCTGAAATTTGACCTAATAGACTCGAAGGTCTTTCTATTTCTAAAATTGTATCAAATAGTCCCTAACTTTTTAAAATTATACTCTGAGATCCTTCCGTCCACTTTGACCGTTAGTCAACGGTCAAAGTCAACTTTTTTTCAAAATTACAAATCTACCCTTTGGTTTATTTGAATCGAACCATGATTTATTTGAATCAAACCATTCTAATTATTAAATCAAACCTGTGGGGCCCACTTACTATAAATATGAAAAACAATAACACCAACCTTTAACAAGAAAGCATGCATGTTAACCAACTGCACCAAACATTTTTATTGTATTAAACTGATGTGATAAGATTTTATTGTGTAAAACACAACCATTCACCTTTTATCACTATACCAATTATCTATTTCAATTAAGATTTTATTAAATAATTACATATTTATTTTTTTATCATTGTAGACAAGTCTGAAGGTTAGAAGAAAAAATTTAACTTTTCCGGAAAATTAAAAAAGAGAAAATTTAAAAAGAGTCTTTTTAAATTTTCCGGAAAAGTTAAACTTTTTCTTCTAACCTTCAGACTTGTCTAGGATGATAAAAAAATAAATATATAATTATTTAATAAAATCTTAATTGAAATAGATAATTGCTATAGTCATAAAAGGTGAATGATTATGCTTTACACAATAAAATCTTATCACAACAGTTCAATGCAATAAAGATGTTTGGTGCAATTGGTTAACATGCATGCTTTCTTGTTAAAGGTTCCTGTTCGAGCCTTGGTGGTGTTATTTTTCATATTTATAATAAGTGGGCCTCACAGGTTTGATTTAATAATTAGAATGGTTCGATTCAAATAAACTAAGGGGTAGATTTGTCATTTTGAAAAAAAAAATGTTGACTTTGACCGTTGACTAACGGTCAAAGTGGACGGAAGGACAATTTTAAAAAGTTAGAGACTATTTGATACAATTTTAGAAAACGGAAGGACAATTTTAAAAAGTTAGAGACTATTTGATACAATTTTAGAAATAGAGGGACCTTCGAGTCTATTAGACCAAATCTCAGAGACCCAATAGTAATTACCCATTATTTAATTAATGCTGTTTCATCCCTAAAAGTTTGAGAACTCTTCCCATATATTTTTAGAATTGATTTTAAAGGAATTTTTAATAAGTTTGCAAAAACTTATTACTAAAGGTGGCCACCAGCCGGGCGGGCCGATTCCGGGCCTCTGCCCATCGGGCCACGATTCAAGGGGGTGGAACCGGAACCGGCCCGCCGAACCACCGGGCGGGTGAACCGGCGGTTCATGGTTAACTGCCAGTTTGGTGGCGGACCGGTTAACCGGCGGTTTGAGGAGGCGGAACCGGTAGTTCAAGTCCGGTTCACGGTTCCCTACGGTTCTGGTTTCAAAATTCATTAAACCTGTACCGGCCCGTCCTCTGACCGGTTCAGGTTACGGTTCCGACGGTTACGGTTTTTCGACAGGCCAAGCCGTTTCAGCAACGGGCCGGTTCAGGCGGGCCGGCCGGACCGAACCGATCCATAGCCACGTCTACTTATTACAATGGTGTCATTTAAAATTAAATTAATGGCAAAAATAAGCTAAATTTTTTTTTGGAAAGTAGGGGGCATTTGAATATATGAGCTCCAATTTATAGGCAAATTGTAATTAACACTAAATAATAAAAAGGAAAAAAAGGGTTGACAAAGTAATTGGCCTAGTTTATTGTTCTGCTGCGCTCAAGACTATAAACAGAATATTAGTGATACTATTATGGCCAATAGACAACAAGCACTTGTAGCACGTGTTAATTCGAAGTCAATGGATCCGTCAACTTCATTAATAACATTTGGAGTTGTTTATATTTACAAAATATTGCTTAACAGATTAAATATCAAAAAAAATATATATAAATAATATATCGATCTTCTGAAATAGAAAATAAAATATATTGAAAAAAAAAATTCACGAAGTTTCGTCCATTCACCAGTAGATTTGCTTCACCCTCGTCTAGCATCGGCAATCCAAAGGTGAGGCTGACAATCTCCTCTAAAGTTGACTATCTTCAGTAACGGTAAACTAGTTTAATGACCTCCAGTCGACGGTGGACCAGTTTGATGATCTCCATTGTTGTTGCCTGTGTTGGTGACTGGTAATCCTAGCTAGCCATTTTCGACTGTAGATGGTAGCAAACAGTAGTCAAAAAATTTATGAACTTTAATCTTATAGTAGTTCATCCTTAAAACAAATTACATTTAGTGAGTTATCTTTTTTATTTTAAAAAATATAATTGTAATTACAACACTATTTTCCATTCAAATTTTTAAAATAAATTACTCCATATATCATATTAGCAGTAATAAAAAAAAATTAATATTCAACAAAATTAAATACACATATCTTATTAATTAGGATGATTAGACAATTGATACAAAATTAGTTAGATGATTAGCTTAGGAGGCTACCATTAAAAGATGAAAATTATGTTTTGTCCACAATATAAATTATAATAAAACAAATAGAATAAAGTTTATTACATTTTTTGTATTTGTTAGGGGACAAAATACAAAAATCAAAAAGAGTCAGAGTACTATGTACTATATATAATAATTTTAAAATATTTGTAAGAATAATAGTGATAATTGAGAATGTCTCTAGCCGGATTCATGACCATATTCAAATATATTTTTTAAACTCTTATATGAATTGCATGTGTTTATGATATGTACCTTTTTTTCTTTTTTCAATCCATTTCATGGCTTGTTCTGTCCTTTACTAGATATTGGCAATTAGCAATTTTTTTGTTCATGGTCAAAGAATTTCTTAAATACTTTTAATGATTTTAAAAACTACTAATTCTTTTATTAACAAAGTTTGTTATTTCTATACGTAATTAATTAGAATGATATCTTACCCTTTTCAACTATTTATTAAAGCACTTGTATTGTAAGAAACAAGTAAAGGTAGATGTCGACATGACCGGGTTGGCCCGCTGGGCTCGCCTGGCTCGGGTCGTGGAAAAATCAGTCCGGTTCGCTCTCGAACCAAAACTGGAACCGTTCGGTCGACGGTCCGGTTCAAGTTCAACGAAATTCGAATCGTAACCGTTATAAATTGCGAACTGTTCTCGAACCGTTAGTTAATCGCTCACGAACCGCCGATTAACCGCCCCCAAACCGCTGGTTAATCGGCCCACCAGCGAACCACCGGTTCATCGGCTCGGCGGTTCAATAGACTGGTTAAGTTTAGGCCACCGTTAAACCGTGGCCCGAGGCCGGCCTGTGACCACCTCCTCCAAGTGGAGGTCAAGGATGGTGACCTTAAAGCCACACTTTCACATGCACTTAAAGGTTTAGAGGTAAAGTCAAGTCATGTTCAAAGTGATGTAAATAATTAATGGGCTAGAACTCGAATTTGATTAATTTAGCAGAATTAAGAGCATGCATACAAAATGACAAAATTGACCAATCCAATTGCTTAATTTTGCCAAATTGTGGAGACAAATAATTTTGATTAAATTAAAGCACTAAATAGTTAATTGTCCTATTTTCACTGCCATTCAAATTATATTATAAAAATAAAATAAAAAAACAAAAAATATAAAATTTGTTTCACATATAAATATGTGATGTGAGGCTTAAGTAAATGAAAGCCACCAATTCACTCCACTCATAATAATAGTCATAGACAGACGACTACAAAAAGCCGCTTCCATTTTTGTGTTTCTCTCTCGCTCGCCTGCGTTTTCTTCTTTGCTTTCTCGAAAACAAACAACACCTGGCTTCCTGTTGCTCACACACCCATCTCTAATTTCATGAAAATATGTCATATTTCTTCTTTGTTTTACTGATCAATCCATAATTGTTTATTTTCTTTCATGATGGCTTGCTTAACCGATGATGGTTGCTGGGTTTCTTCTGAAATGCTCTCTAGACGCTTATCTTTGAAAGAAGAACAAGAAAATGGAGACCCACATAACAATTCTATTCCTTTTCCTTTTGAGAAGGTTTTTCCTGTTTATGCAATGGGGTTTTCTAACCCGAAAATAGAGTTGGTTGTACCGGAAGCTAATTCGGGTGACCCGATTTGGGATGCTGTGAGAGAAGAGGCTAAGTTGGAGGTACCCACTGAGTTTTTTTCATTGCTTTTGTCGTTCAGTTGTTGGTTTCTTTTATAAGGAAAATATATATATATATATATTTTTTTTTTTACATTTTTGTATAGTGAAGTTTAAGGTTTTCAGGATTAGTTATGTGAAATTCTTGCATGGCACTTTGCATATACTGTTTCTTTTGAGTTTTAATATTCAATATTTTTTATACTGGTTTAGTTTTCCTGGAAATTAGATTTGCTTCATTGGCATGAAAAGTTTAGTGAAATTTTCAATCATTACTGTAATACCACCCAGTGAGTTTGAAATCATTCAGGTTGGTGATGGTAGAAGTTCAAGCTTTGTTGTAATTTAATAACTCGTGTTTGATTGGGAATTGAAGAACTTCTAGAAAACCCATTTTGTCAAATTTTGTTTTGTAAATCGTTTCTATTTCTTTCTAAATTCATATGGAATTTGAAGCCAATGCATCCTTGAAGCATGATTTCTCATATACAGGCTCTTGTTACTATTTTGGAGATAGGAAGTTCCGTCTGGTATTCTTTGCTGCTTTGCTTATTTTGTACTGATGATTTGAATTATTTTGTTGGATAGGTTCTCATACATCAAATTTTCATGTAATCCTGCAGGCAGAAAAAGAACCCATACTAAGTAGCTTCTTATATGCCAGTATCTTGTCCCATGATTGCTTAGAGCAAGCATTGGCCTTTGTTCTTGCAAATCGGCTGCAAAATCCTAGTCTGTTGGCAACTCAATTGTTCGATACAATTTCTTATGTAATGATGCATGATAGAGGTATCCAACGATCAATTCGCGTAGATGTGCAGGTACTTTGTTTTGAAATAGACAGAAATTTGTTTCTTTTCTGTTAGTGTATCTTTTAGATAAAATCAGCAAATCTGGTTGTAACCTTAATGATCTTCCTTTCTTTTCTAGGCATTCAAAGATCGGGATCCTGCTTGTTTATCATATTTCTCAACTTTACTGTATCTCAAGGTATTTTCCTTTACTCTTTCAGAGGCTGGGAGTGTCTGTATTTTCTTATATACTGTTATACTTCTTTTTGAATTGATTTTTGTTACGGATGGAGGGTCTTTTGCCATTGTGCTTTGAAAATTCTAACTTACTGCTCATATGGTAATGAAGGGTTGGAAATAGAACAGACAATCTGACCATCACTTGACTAGTTATTTTGCTTTTCAGGGTTACCATTCATTGCAATCCTATCGAGTTGCTCATGTGTTGTGGAACCAGGGGCGAAAAGTACTGGCCTCGGCATTACAAAGTCGAATCAGTGAGGTAGTTTCATAATTGACTGATACTTCATGAGTATTCACTAATTAATTAAAATATTAAACAGTTTCTTGATTCCAAGTTTGATTTTATCTTTTAACACTGTTATTTGTTTTCAGGTTTTTGGAGTTGACATACATCCAGGTATACTCATTTCTCTGACATGTTCCTTCTATTTGATCAATGTACATGTTGTTGAGAATGACAAAAAATTGGTAGCATCCTTAATACGTAGTTGTTTCCATATTCTGGTGCCAGTATTAGTTGCGATTGATCAATTTTATGCATGGATAATGCTTTTTGTGTTTGTGTATTTCTGTCAAATGGAAGATTATTTTTTGCTATTTCTATCATTTCCACTCGTTTGCAGCTGCCAAAATTGGAGAAGGGATATTATTGGATCATGGAACCGGTGTGGTTATTGGTGAAACAGCTGTTGTAGGAAACAATGTCTCATTGTTGCATGTGAGTTGGAGCTATTTTATGTGATTGTTCATGTTGTTGTCTTCACATTATTCTTTGTAGTTACCTTGATTAGTTGGGTTCTAATGCTTTTTAAGAAGCTTTTCCATGCTTTTGAGTGTAATTCTTTATAATTTCTTGTTTCTCATTTAGTTTGTTTCTCCCTTAATTTGACATTTTCTAGTCTTTTTTTTTTTTTGCTATGTTTTACTTTGTTTGTTTGGTATAAAATTGTTCATCAGAAATCCTTTTGGTCAGAGCCTTTTACTATTTCCTGTTTAGCACATTGAGAAAATTTACTCTCTCAAAAAATTATCACATTTCTAAACAATGGAATACATTAAGTAATCAAATCGATGTAAAATCTATCGAAACAGTATATCCATGTGAATCTTCTTATTTTAAATTGTCTTGTGCTCACAATTAAGATGTTTGGCAGGGTGTTACTTTAGGAGGGACTGGGAAAGAAGTCGGTGACCGCCATCCAAAAGTTGGCAACGGTGCACTAATTGGAGCATGCGCAACCATACTGGGGAATATAAAAATAGGTGAAGGGGCAATGATAGCTGCTGGTTCTCTTGTCTTAAAGAATGTTGATTCCCACAGGTAGAACATGAATATCTTTTGTCAGATTTATCCAGGAAATAACTCAAATGCTTTAACCATAGTGATAATCTGGGTATTGTGCATTTTTCTTGTTCGTGCTGTTATAAAGCATGATGGCAGGAATACCGGCAAAGGTGATAGGATATGTAGTTGAGAAAGATCCGTCTCTTACGATGAAGCATGGTATGTAATATGTACAGTCATAGACATCAATGGTCTCTTCATAAATCTGCAATTTTCATTTGGACTGAAGGCATTTAGCTAGAATTTACTTGATAAGGATGTGCCTGCTTTTTCGAGTTGTATGGAAATTCTCATTAAAATAATTCGATTTATGGAAGTGTTTTGGCCAAAATTATAGGCCGTATTGTGAGTTGAGAGTGGCCTTAAGAATGATGGAAGATAGAATCTTATTGTGAAAAATGATTGTATATGCAGATGCCTCGAAAGAATTCTTCAAACTCGTAGCCGTTAAATTTAAAGATGGAAGATCCAATGGTAAGTGAATCAAATACCCTTGAAAGAAGTCTTCGTTTTCATAAAATTTCACTGAATCAAATACCCTTTTTTTCCCCATAAGGTCTAGATCAAGCGAAGAAGGACGAAGAGACTTGATATATATGTATTCCTTCTCCATGGACACAAGTTCTTGAGTGAACTACTGAAGAAAGCAGAAACTCATACTAATGATAGAAGATAAATTTCATGTTGTGTTAAGTTATCATTTGTGGTCAGTAGTCATATCCTTCTTGTAATACATAGGCAGAGGTAGGTCTGTTGCCATTGTTGAAAGGTTCAACAGGTTAATTTTTTTACTGGAGAACCTGGTTTCTGTATTGTTTTCTAGCATCAATGAGGTATGCACATTCATGTTGGCATTAAATGTTCATCCATTTGCTTGGATGAGCAACAAAAGAAGCTGATCCAGTATAATTACATTCTAAAGAGAATGGTTAAGAAGTGCTTATTTAGCATTTTTATGCTTTTTTTTCCAAATTTTATATCATAAATTAATTATTTTGTTGAATGAATTAAATCTTTCATTTTCTCTTCTGTAATGAATAATAAATTTCTTATAATAGTAGAAAATTTTATAATTATCATTTATTTTAGTAATAATCACATTAATAATAAAAATTTAATTTTTAAATTTTATAATAATTAATATTAATAGTTTATGACAAATTTATTTTAGTATCGTTTTTCTAAACAATAACTTAATAGCAGAATAACATTTTAACTTTTTTTAAAATAACATTTTAAAATTTTAATTATTCATCTTATTATATTTTATGAAACTGATACTTAAAATGTAATTTTTTTATATTTTAAAATGAATAATGCAATAAATATTTATTCAATGATTTATATATAACTTTATAAGCTATAGTATATCTCACTTTCATGAACTAAATTTTTATTTTAATTTATTATATACATAATAAATATACAAATTTTTATTAAAGTGCTAAATATATGGTTCATTTATAACAATATAATTTAATTTATATGTTAAGGTGATAAATGAACTAGAATTTGGAGAAAAAATAATTAGCATAAAATATGAAAAATGTGAGCACTAAATTATGTAAAAATATAAATAAATAAATAAATAAATAGCTAAATTCGCAAATGACGGTACCAATACCATAATCAGAATTCAAAAATAACAGAACCGGACATGTGCAGAAAGCCACAAAGGGTGTTAAAACGGCAACGTTTCTAAGTGGCCGTCGCGCGCAAGACTAGACTTATACAGTTTCAGATCCCATCTTCAACCATTTCCATTGTTGATCGATCCCAATTGGATTTCCTAAACTGAAATAATCAAAATTAGAGGTTTAACTTGATAGATCTCCCGTTCTTCGGTTAATTGAACAGGTAGAGTCACCTAAAATTGATAATTTATTATATTTGTACTTAAAATTCAGTATTATTTTTAAATTTTTGGTTAGTTTGCGATCTGCTGTATTTTTTAGCTGCTTAGGTTTTTCATATAAAGCATAGCCAGTAAAATTTACCATTTGCGTATTTTTTAGTTCCATTTCTATGTAAATTGTTCCGAAGTTTGCGTTGAATTTACATAATTCAGCTGCAGAAGTAGTCTTTTATGTTGTTTGGATTGATGTAATTTCGTAATTCTCGGGGTTTTGATTACTATTGTAGTGTTTCGATACTTCTAGCATGTTCTAATATCAATGCAGTTTCTTTCTCGACTTTCCATTTTTGGTTTTGGTTTTGACATTGCTATGGAATGGGTTGTGTAGTTATCTTGATATAAAGTTTCTACTTGGTTAGTCTAACTACTGTTTTTGATAGGTGAGGATTAGGAGTTAGGAAATACTACAGCAGTTCTTGAACATTGCAAATGTCAGTGGAGGAAGGCAATGTTGGTGAAATGGTGGAAACAAAGACCGAAGATTCTTCTTTGGATGCTGAGAAAGAGTTGTATGATGGAAAGAATGAAAATATTGTGAAGGAAAATGGGATACATGATGTGATCCCATTAGTCGAGAATACGCATGAGCAACTTGTACAGATGGTTGTTGAACTCAAGTTTCAGAATGAGTTCTTGAAGTCACAGTTTGAGGGTTTCAAAAATCTTCAGTCGGCAGATGAGGAGTTGCAACAGAGAAAAGAAGTAACTGATCGGAATACTGAGGAATCTGCTGGTGTGGAAGAACTCCATCAAAGGATTGAGTCTTTGAGCAGAGAACTTGATGAAGAGAAACAAACACGTGGTGCTGCTGAGATGGCTTTGAAGCATCTTCGTGAGGAATACTCTGAAGCAGATGTGAAAGTCCAGGAGCTGTCTACAAAACTTGCTGAAGGTCGGATTCTCTCTGTTTACCTGGGAGTTTTTTATTTTATTTTTTATTATTATTATCTTCAATCACATACTACTTTAGTGAAGCACTTGAACTTTTTTATGTCGTTCACAGTTAAAAGTTTTGCCGCCAAACATATAGAATCACAATGAAATTGTATTGACATTGATTTCGAAACAAATAGTTAAATCTGTTGGAAAGAGGATTGTCATTTGTGCTGCCTTGTGGAATCTTAAATAAGTAAAGAAAATTATTGCAATTGCATGATGTTGGAGTTTATCATTTGAGGAATAATGTTTCACTATCTCTTTAGTCTTCTTTGTTGAAACTCTAAATACATAGCATGGTTTCTTTGGGTAGCTCAACAGAAGTTAGATCAAGGAATAAAAGAGCGTGAAGAGAAGTATTCTGAGCTTGACTCCAAATTTCAAAGACTTCATAAACGAGCAAAACAACGTATTCAAGAGGTTCAGAAGGTAAGTTACACCTGTGTTCTAAAATTCTGCTTTATGTAGAGTAGAGAGGAGAAAAGAAGGATAATTCATGTCCTTTATCTCTCTGAATAAAAAGGCTAGATGTGTTTGATATAGTAACAAATGTTATTGCTTTTTATATGCATTTATCAGACATGTGAATGTGTTAATATGTTGACTTGTGCTGTAGCCACTCATAATTCACAGGAGTTTCTAAAACTACGTTATAATATTGAACCTTCTGGGGATTCGTATTTTCAGGCAATAATAGAGGGAGGAAGATATCTTATGAAAAATTCGCTATTTAAATGGAAAATGCTTCTATAATGTTTCTTGTAACATTTTTATATTTTTGGTTAACAGTATTACTTTTTGTTTCTTGTCAGAAAGCATATCACCCTAATTTTATGAATCTTTGTGTTCCTGATGACTAAGGATATACATATTCTTCCCCCCTTGTCTCTCTCCTTCTCCCCTTGGCTTCCATGGCAGGTCTCTGCCTTTAGTTGATATTGTATGAGCTAAATAAAGACAAACAGAACTGCAAGCCATTAAATCTAATAATGGATGCTGAGGGATTCATCTGGAAAGATACTATTTTGGCAATCTGCCTTTATATACAAGGGTTAAAGCTTTCAGCTCTCTCTTCTCTCTCCCTTTTTGTGAATATGAGGTTTAAAGTCTGCAATGTTATAGATATATATAAAGGATCATCTGCAGTTGCTCAGGAACTGAGTTCAAATATCGTTTTGAGATTATATTTTTCAGGAAAAGGAAGATCTAGAAGCCAAGTTTCGTGATGTAAATGAAGCGGCCAAACAAGCCTCATCCCAGCAGTCAGCACTGCAGCAAGAGCTGGACCGCACTAGGCAACAGGCAAATGATGCATTGAGAGCAATGGATGCAGAGAGGCAACAATTAAGAAGTGCCAACAATAAGTAAAGTATCTATTTTGACTGCTTTTTCCTATTCATTTCCTCTGGCCAATCTTGTGAATCAGCTTCTAGTTATCAAACTCTCTGTCAACTTGCGTCTTTGTGTACATAAATAGCCACATGTTTTTCTCCCTTCATGTGGTAGGGAATTGAGAGGTGATTCACTATAGTTGTCGTTGTTGGTCCTACCTCTTATAATTTCAGCTGAATCTATTAAATCTCGAGCATATTAATGAACAATTACAGTCACATGATTATTGCTGCCAACTTGTTTTCTCTTGACAAAAATTAGTGAGGTACTGCAACATTTAGAGTGAATCCCATTGATAGCTGAAATGCCCTTGACTTTCTTATGTATTAAATTTCTCCTAATTTCATTCTGTGGGCTGTTAAAGGAACATATTTCCCATAGTTGAAGTTTAATTCTCTGTATCTTTGTCTTGTTTCCATTTTATTCTCCAAATACTGATAATTAGTATTGTCCAGACTCCGTGACAATATTGAGGAGTTGCGCCGTTCATTTGAACCTAAAGAGAGCGCTCTTGAGGCATTACAACAGACGCTATTGGAGAAAGAGCAGGTGCTGACACATAACTTTGTTTTTCCATTGCTGTCCCTCTCTTTTCTATCCTTGTATCTATTTATATGTCTTCATATAAGAAGGTAGGTAGGTACGTTGTCTCTTATGCACACGTGTCTCTTTTCTGCCAGTGGATGTGCATAATGCCCATCCATAATTTTTTTTTTCTGAACCTCTTTTATTTCTACACTTGTGTGCTAGCATAATTGCAACCAAGTTCAATGTTTGCACCTTTGAGGTTTTTTCATTTTTACTAATTTCATTGCAAACTCATTATGAAATCTGTGATCTTTTGTGACTGTTCTGTCAACTCTAGTCATGAGTTAAGTTTCAGTTAATTGTTTTTCACCAGGCTATTCTTTCCACATTCCTGCCAAATTCTTTTTTATGTATAAATTTTTTGCAGCACCTATCTCATCCAAGTTAGTTGCAAATTTTAGTTCTTAATTTCTAGTTTCTGTTGAATTCTTCCCAGCATCTTGTGTGCGAACTGTTCTTTTTAGTTTCTGCGATGTGTTTTCGGATTTAGTATGTATTTTTTTTCATTTTTCCCCATATCTTTTTTTTGGTATCCTTTTTTCCCCATATCATGTTTTAACTTGCTTCAATTTTAGATGTTAGAGGACATGAGAAGTTTGCTACAATCTGCAGAAGAGAAAAGGCAAGCTTTGCTAGCTGAACAATCTGCTAAACATCAGAAGGTAATTTGTACTTAAGGCATATTGTTTTTCAACTATTCAGATACATTTGCTTTCATTGCATTCTAATTTTACAAGTAGGCGTGCCTGAATTTTGTATTCTGTTTGCTAGAATATAGAGAATTTGGAAAGCCAACTCAATGATGCTTTAGCTGATAGGACCAAGGCTACGGAAACCATATCTTCTCTGCAGGTGAGACTCCCATAGCCATGGTGCTGGTTTGAAGCAGGATTTTCATTTTCTCCTTTTTTATTTCATTTTTCTTTTGAAACTTCATTTTTAACATTTAGTTGATAAATTCCATTAATACGTGAAAAATGGCTTTAAAAAGTGTGTATGGGCTCAAGTTTTCTATCACTTTCCTTGTTTCATGAAATCAAGAAATAAGTTCAACTGCCCAGGCTATCCTTCTGTAGGTGCTGATTGCAGAGAAAGAGACTGAAATTGCAGAGATGGATGCTGCTTCAAGTGGTGAAGCAGCTCGGCTTAGAGCTGCTTTGGAAAGTGTAAAGGGAGAGCTTGCTCATCAAAAACACGAGCATGTGAGTTAAAATATTTGGATATAAAAGATGAATACCTATATGGAAAAAATATGTTTTTGATGAAATGGTTATTGTCCTGAACATGTTTAAAGATCTCTTTTTGTGAATTGTGAAGAATTAATCTTACTCTGTTTAGTGGAACATAAACTTTATCCAGGAGAATGTTCTCCCATAAAATGTTTTACGTGGCAAATGTTCTCCAAATAATTCATTTATGTTATTTGCTTGGGAAATTGAAAATTAATTTGCTGTTAAATATGAGAAAACAAATTTACTTATAAAAACTCCATAACTAATTTGAAGTTATTACTAAATATGAGCAAAAATTCACTTCCGGTGAAATGGGATGGTTCAGTTTTCTTTGATCAGGAAAATGTTTACCATTGACACATTATCATGAGTGCTCCAAAAGCCTACAGACCATGTTCTTTTAGGAAATTATTTTCCATTAGACAAATGTGTATAGTGATATGAGATCTTTTTTTCTTGCCTTGAGTTCTTTTCACATCTTTCCAGTCTTGTTCTTCCTTGACTTTGATGATGTTTGAAATGATTCTTCTGATTAGTACATTGCGTTGCTTTGACACATTTTGAGATGATCATATAGTCAAACTATCAAAGTGTAGACCATTCTAAAACTATTACTGGAGTTTAGCATCATGGTGTAGGCATCAGTTAATCACCAATTTTTCATTGGACCATAAGTTGTACTAGTTGGGTGATAGATGCTAACTGGTAATGGCATCTATCTACAAGCAAGGAAAACAGATGATTTAAGCTCAAATCCTTGTAATGGCAACTTCATCTATAAGCAAGGAAAATATTCATTGGACAACTTTATCATTCTATATTGTGCAGGTCATTGGTCTGCTTTTATATATAAGAAAATGAAGACTTTTATTACTTGAAAGAATATTACTGATAAATTATTGGGGATAAAAAATGATATATTCAAGCTCCATGAATTTTTATTTTGCAAGGAACTTAAATTAGAAAATGAATAAAAAAATTAGCTTTTGTACATAGATGAGATATAGATGTGTATATATGGATCAATAGATAGATCCATATTCAGAGTTTTATTTCCTCATTGTGCTTTCAGGAGAAAGAAAGGAAGAGCTGGGAAGCTGCTTCCCAGGGTCTCAAAATGAAGCTCGAGATTGCTGAGAGTAACTGCATTCGTGCTGAGATTGAAGCAGCTAAAATGAGAAGTATCTACAATGCTCTATTTCACTGAAATTCAGCCATTATGCTCATTAACTCATCTATTCATGCTTTCAATATCGGGCAGGTCAGCTGGAATCGGAACTGTCTGTACAAAGCCAGTTGTTAAACAAAAAAGATGGTGAACTGTTGGCTGCCAAAGAAGAGGTATTGAGTTGTTTTTATTTAGCTTCATTCTGAAAGAATAGAGAGGACCTGTGGAATGGTTGATATGTTAACCTAGAGAGTATCATCTTTGGTTCTTGTCAATCTAAAAAATAATATGCCTCAAAATGCGGTTTCAAGTCCAACTCGTTTATTAAATGATCTTAATATTCTCCTAACAGGCAATGTCATTTATTATTAATTTTTGGAAATCCTTAAATGGTACATATCTCTGTCAATTTGTACGTTGCAGATCAACAGACTTGAAAGTGAATTTTCCTCGTATAAAGTTCGAGCCCATGCCCTTCTCCAGAGAAAGGATTCTGAGCTAGCTGCAGCTAAGGACTCTGAACAACATAGAGCTTTAGAGGAAGCACTAAAAGTATAAGCTTTGCCTTTAATTTGTATAAGAATGACTGGTTACAAAGTTTGCTAATGAATTTTTTTTTTTCCCTTTAGGAGGCCGAAAAAGAACTATCAATAGTATCTGCAGAAAATGAAAAGGCTGTTCAGGATCTTCAAGATGCATTGGCTTCTCGTGATAAAGAAATCGCAGAGAGGTAAACCCGTTACTCAAGATTTTTGGGATGGGATATCAGTGTCATTCTCTTTATGTTGAAATGCTGTAAAGCATGGGGTATGCAACTCTTGAGGTAGGTAGTGAATAGTCCACCTTAATACAAGTTTAGGCACATAGAATTTTTCAGTAAGGGGCTGTTTTGTGTGATTGTGCTCTAAACCTTCTGTTTAATACACAGTGTTTATAGTTTCTTGAATTATTTTCTGGTTATCATCCACATTCAGCCTTTTTCTATACCCTCCTTTTTATTATGTATTAATAACTTAATATGGCTCATCCTTTCTTGCTATGATTATTTTTACAATGTTCTCATCAAAATGTGCATCTTTGGTTGCCTGTATGTCTCTTGCTTTGCATTGCATGTTATTTTTCCCAAATAACAATTTGTGATTGGGAAAAACATCTACTTTGCATTTAACAATTCCAACTATTTCAGAGATGCAGCATTGCACAATGTCAAGCAGCAGATCAAGAGCATTGAATTGAAACTTGATTCTGCGAATGCTCGCCATCAATTAGATAAAGAAGCATGGGAAATAAACCTACAAAACTTGGAAGAATCGTGGAAATGTTAGACATTTATGCTTAGTTTCCTATTCTTCTTTAATGATTATTTTCTTCCTTATGCTTCCTTTCCTTAAAGGTGACATGATTGAGATTTCAAAAAAATTTAGAGTTTGTAAATATGTGCAGCTAGATATGAGTCATTGAAGGCAGAAAAGATAGCTTCTTCAGGGCAAGATTTGCAAAGAGAATTAGAAGAGTTGAAGTTACAGTGCAAAAAGCTTAAGGTTTGTTAATGCCCTCTTTTTTTCTTCTTCCTGAACCTTTGCTGTTGGCTTATCGAAAGCAAGTGAGATCTACTTAATAATGGATAATGGGTTAATTTGTAACATGCAGGAAGAACACGATGCATTTCGTGACCTTGCTGATAGAATGATTGGGGAGAAGGACAAAGAAATCTCTAAACTTGTTGATGATAATAAGAATCTTCGCAACACTTTGGAATCAAGACCACAAGTATGTTTTTCATTCTTTTAACCTAAAAGTTTGTGTCTAAGCTTACCTTGGTATATCAAAGTCTATCATTAAATGTTTTCTCATTGTTGTGATCCTTGATCTCACTGTGTCCCAGGTGGATCAAAATGAAGATGATAGCACCACAGGTATAATGTCCTTTACATTGATCATGCCAATCTATTCTGTAAGCTAGAATTGGAGTCTTTATGATATTATAGGAAATGAACCATAATGAAAACTGAACTGGTTCTAACTTGTCCTTTATTGGGGCTGGTATTATCAGTCTTGAAGAAACAAGATGTATCAAATATAAGCACATCAGCTGCAGAACAGCAAATTCTGGTAAAAACACTCCCCTTGGAAATTATCGTACCCTTTATTTTTATTTTTCTCGTTGCGATGCTTAATGTTTTAAAATATACATGGCTTCACCACATTGCTGGTTTACCTACATGTAGAAGATTTCTGTGATTTTTTTTCATAGTGCTTGTCTTGCAATACTTCTGTCACTTCTGTATTTATTCAAAAACCATTTCTGCTCTTGATGAAGATGCACAATTCTCGGATAAACTTATTTTCTTAAGTGGTTTCTGCATAGTTTACTAGGAGGAGATGCATGAGTGTTTTATGAATATAATTATTTGATGTGTGGAGAGTGAGTTCTAGTCATGGTATTTCTTAGTTAAAAACTGAATGAATTTTATGTGAAAAATTCTGCCAAAAGTTTGCGCTTGCTGTACTGGTCATTAGGGTGAGCAAAACAATAAATTGAACCCATACCAATTTCTTGTATGTTTTATGTTCAACCTCATTTTTTCTATACGCAATTGTCTCCTTCATTAATCTTTATTCAATGTGCTGAGCCACTTATGTATATCTCCTATGACGCATGCTTTTCCAAAGCGTCTCTATTTTCAACAATTTCATACATGCAAACTTGTATTTCTAAATGCTTGCTTTAGACATGACTTGAACTAGGAAGGTTTAAATAGTGCAATAAATAACTTTCTGAATTGTATTTAAAATTAGCTTTTGGCAAGGCAACAAGCTCAGAGAGAGGAAGAGCTTGCACAATCACAACGGCATATTTTGGCACTTCAAGTAAGTTATGCACCCATATCTAGATTTTTATTGTACTTTCAGTTCTGATAATTGTTCTGGTTTAGGAGGAAATCGAGGAACTTGAAAGGGAAAATCGTCTTCACAGCCAACAGGTATAAAATGCCTGGATTGTCCAATTTTTTCTATTATCTGTACATCCATGTGAAGTCAGAAGTCAGAACACTTGTTGAGAAGTCTCTTCATGAGGTCACTCGGGTTAATTTTGATTACCTCACAAAATGAGCGATTTATTCTGCCTTATCATTTTTCCTTTCCGTTTTACTTTTTGTTGGTAGTCCTGTAAATACTTTTACTTCTTTGATGACAGAAAATTTTTGATGTGACAATTACAGGAAGCAATGCTGAAGGCTGAGCTGCGGAACATGGATAGAACACAAAAAAGGGAGGGAGTAGATATGACATATCTGAAAAATGTCATCTTGAAGCTTCTTGAAACAGGTATCCATATTTACAAATCAATTATTAGAACTTAGTAATTTTACTGTCTTAATTGATGCAAATATCGGGTTCTAATTTAGAACTCTAATTATTTTGTTTTTCCCTGTAAAAATTCCCTGAAGGCGAAGTGGAGGTTCTATTGCCTGTCATTGCAATGCTTCTGCAATTCAGTCCCGACGAGGTGAAATTTTCTTTTCTATTTTTTTTTCTCCTTATTTCTGTAGTTAGTCTTTGGTAGAAATGATGATATGAGATTCAGGGATTGAAATTTGAGACATTGTGTTTCTCCTACCGTCAATCGCTTTGCCGAATTTCGGTCTACCAACTGATATCCCAAGTTTTCATGCTATTGCAAAGTACCTAATGTTAGATTTCTTGTTTACTGCTGTGTTGATGAGAGCAGGTAGTGAAATGCCAACAAGCCTATCGCGCATCTAACGAAGGCCAACCAAGTCCAGCAAGCGACTCATCTGCATCTACTCTCTCTCTTTTCTCGAGATTTACATTTTCATAACACCTGAAAGAACATCCTGAAGGAATTTTTTTGTTGCAGAAGTGTCTGTAACTGCAATTGGCTGCAGTTTGTATTTGGGGAAGATGATACTGAAGCCAGAGTCATCACAGGAATGATGTAATTCTTTTTGTAACACAACCCAGTTTTATCTTTTCCATATGCTACTGTTTAGATATTTGTAAAGAAAATCACAATTAACAAATTTGCTGCATTCATATTATACGTCGTCGTATTGAATTAAGAAGTTCGTTTTCTTTTTTTCTTTCTTTTTTTTTTACTGTTTTCCCATTTTTCTTTTTGACAAATTATTATTATATATACTGAAAAGAGACCTTTTTTAATTAAGTGTTCAAACTTCAACTTTCATACATATTAAAAAATAATATTTATTATATTAAAAATATAAAATTTATTTATTAAATGAAATGAGACACTTAGAACATGATAAATGTTTGTATGCCACGTCATTTTTAAATGTTTTCAACTAGAATGTCCTTGTTATCAGACACAATATTAAATGCTAAAATAAATAATAATATTTATATATTTAGTTTATTATTTAAAAATAAAATATGATACATAAAAAATTTATTGATTATTTAAAGGGATAATTGAAAATTTAGCGCATGAACTTTTTAAAATTTATTATTCTGGTTTTGATTTCTTTTTTCTTTCACAATATGATGTCTAAATTATTTAAAAACAATGTAATTTAGTGCTTGTTGCATACGTAGCACAGAAAGTGAAATTTTGTGAATTTTTTAGTGAATGAGAAAATGCCACATGAAAATTGTGGCATCCATGTCATCTAATCACCATATTAAATTTAAAAAAAAAATGTCCAATTTACCCTCCCTTTCAAAATCAGAAAATTAAAAAAAAAAAAATTATTCCCTCCCATTCTCTTCCCTTCTCTTTGGTCACCATCACTGCGACCTCCTCTGCCGCTGCACCTCGAGACCACCACCTCTTCATGTTTGAATGCATATATGAAAAATACTAGAGAAACATAACCAGACAAACATGGAAACATAAAAATTCATTGACTCTACTAACAACTAAAAAGACATAAGTCAACTACCTGAAACCATCCATCTCTCAGAGTCAGCTAAAGTTTTCTCTACCAAGCAAATGGAAATCCCTAGCCACTTCTTTTAGTTTGTGTTAACTCTCACTATTTCATCTAATTTTTACTTGACAAATTATCCCATACATTGCATTGCAAGACTTGTAGAATAAAAGCATAGGAAGAATGGTTAATTTCAAAATATTAGGTCATCATTTAAGAGAAGAAAGACTCAAATTTTCCATTGTCAAAACACAGTAGATAATAATTAAGTGTGCTCAAGTACACTTTAATATCCGTCAAAAGTCAAAATGTTCACCAAATATCTTTATCTATAAGTCATATAATGTGTGAAGGACAAAATATCCTTCATTTTTTTTAGGTGACGTCTTTTTCCTTCAACATTATAGTTAGCTCTTATTATGAGAGAAAAAAAATGAAAGTTCTGACACTTATTTAGATATAGAGTGAGTAGATGATTATTAATTATTAACAAGAAACTAAACTAAACTAAAATTAACCACAACATTAGAAATTTTAGATAAATATTTTGATAATTATAATACTTTGTCCCTCCCACTTTGTGTTTGTGGGTTTGTCAGTGTCATTAAGTGCATAAGAGTGATCCATAGCAATTCATTAGTTGCTTGAACTGATCCATACCGAAACTGGAAAAATGAATTTAGCATCATATGAATACTGCACAAACCCTAAACTTTAAACTCTAAACCCTTCCACCTTCCAAGTAGAAGACACACGGGTCCAAACCTCCTTGAATTCTATGTTCGTCACCTTCTAAGAAGTTGCCTGTGAAATATATTTTGTTTCTGAATGTAGGAAAATCATGGCAAGGTAATGAAAGAGAAGAAATTAATCCTAGAAAACAACGCATCATCACCTATGCTCGTCACCTTTTGCCATCTCGAAGAGCTAAAATCGAACTCAAACACTTGAAATTCTATGGTTTTGTTTGATTGTAAGTTGCAATCATCATTTGGAGAATGCATACGACGAGCAACCATCAGAAGTGCAGCTGAAGAAGATTCAACTAGATAATACAGGTGGGCAATGGGATTAGGTTGAGTAACCTTTTTGTGTTATTGTTCTCACTTGAGCAGAGGGTCCTATCTCAATAACCCTGAGTTTAAATTCCTAAGTAAAACCATATATTTGGCCTTTGTAGAATATTATATCAGCGTATGACATTTTATTCCCGAGAGCAGTCTACCTGTCATCTCCAGGCCTACAGTAAGCCAATTGGCCATATTCCCCATTGATGGCCGCCGCAACCAGAGAATCATTGTTTAAGTTTGGCGGAGATGATAAACTAACCATGTGGATTAATTCTCGTATGTAAGTTGGAGAAGGAGTATAAGTGTGATCCCAAATGTCATACCCACCCGCATGATAATCCTTAACATCAGGAAACGATGATCTTGGCGGAAGTGGGATTTGAACCTGATTGAATGGATTCATGAGATCAATAGAAGGGGTAGACGGTAAGAATCCAACCATAGGACGATCCGCGATACAATTTCCCTATAGCTATGTTATGCAAATCAAGATAATAAGTCTTGTTTTCCAAAATGTTGAATAACTGATGAGATGCTTCTCTCACACCATGGCATGGTGCCAATAACCAAGGAAGCTTAAGCTGGTTGTGGTTGGGTAACTTGGGGAAAACAGAGCACCACCGCTTGGAGACACAAGAAAATCAGAGTTTATCCGCATACAAAGTCAATTTCTCATTGATAGTTTTATCCATGGATGATAACTCATTGATAAGAAATGTAACATTATAAAAAAATTAAATGTCTAGAGAAGAATTGGGAGAAAGCATAGTTCATATATCGAAATAGCTATTCAAAACTTCCAAGTACTTGAAAAAGGCATGTGAATGAAGCTAAACCAGTAAACAAAAAAGTTTGTATCAACAAAACCTCTAAGAATTGTAGCCCTAATAACCACCCTTGAGATCATTAACGACATCATACGGAATAGGCGTAACAGTTTCCAATGTTGCTCCCTCGACCATGAAACCGGGTTTAGGTCCTTCTGGCTGCCTCTTTGTGCTGATGACAATACCTTTAGCCTTTGCCTCTGCCTTAAGTTCGTCGTTCTTCTTCTTTCTTAGGCGGAATTCCTCGGCGCACCTTGAAGGCTGCACATGCTCAATTCGGACATGGATCCTCTTCCTGATAATCCTGTTACCAACCTATAATATACAAAAACACCAACAATCATCAGTCACTGAAGTCTAAAAGTTGTGCAATGCAGACAAATGAGAACAATGTAAACTCCAGCAAAAAATGCAGAGTTCAATTTAATTAGGTGTTGCAATTTATATCAAAGAAGATAAAAATAGCACAAACGAAGTAACAATTTCCCTATGTTCAAAAGGTTCACATAAACCAAAAGCAATAGCTAAACTAATGACAAATGACCAAAACAAGTCGCAAATACTGAAAACTACAAACTATATAGCCATCAAAATTGAGAGCTACTTCGAAACAAAAAAATTACACAAATTTTATGAATTCATTTGTAAACATGTTTGGAAGATAAAAGAAACTTGAATCTGAATTTTAAATTGGTTATTAAATTAGTTATTTTCAACGCATTAAATTCATTTGCAAATGAATTTTATGAGAAATTTATTTACAAATGAATTCTAAAATGTGGGTTCACAATGTCAGAGATATCTCAAAGCTCAAATCATAGGAAATGTTACAAAAAGTCTCTAACTACAAACACCCAAATCGGAAAAACTACAAAACACTATAATTCAGCTACTAGATACAAATCATCAAACACCTAATGACCAAACACAGAACCATCAAATGGATAAATCCAGCACCAATCGATCTCAAAACAACACAAAACATAAAAATTACGAAAGAACCTAAATTAAATTAATACAATACTTCAATTGAAAGAGTCGAAGAAATAATTTACAAATTTATTAGTACCTGCTTGTTAATCTCAACGCCGACGGCGCGTTTAGTAACGTTCCAGACACGACCGGTGCGACCATGGTAGAACTTGTGCGGCATACCCTTGTGGACGGCGCCGTTAACCTTGACATCGACATAATCACCGATCTTGTAGGTCCTGAGATAGGTGGTCAAGGGAATGTAACCCTTCTTCCTGAATGGTCTTGAAAACAAGTCACGAGTACGGGAACGAAGACCATGGCCTGCCGGCATTTTCAATCACTCGCCTCTCTCAATCTCACTTTGCGAGGAGCTGCTGATAATGAGGAAATAAAAAAGCAAAACCCTAAATCGCAGTATCTAGGAAATTAGGGTTTGTAAATGGTGGACTTGGGCTTTCTATTATTAAATGGGCTTTCTTTATGGCCTGCCTGTATAGAACCACATGCTTATAGTTATACCTAATTTATATATTTTAGTCTATTAATATATTTATTTAACTATATTTGATTTAAAAAATGCAAAAAAAAAAAAAGTTGTGCAATTATATTTCTTTTTCTGAATTAATTCAAATAGTTAGAGCATGTGGATGGGTCCAATAATTATAAATATCATTATTTATCAAACCTTCTACACATTAAAAAAAATTAAATAATGTTTCCCTTTTTAAAAAGAAATTATTAAATATCATTGCTATACATTAAATTTAGAGGTGGCCAGGGCCGGGCTGGTCGGGTCGCGGCCTACCGTACCACGGTTTGGAGTGGGCTAAATCGTAACCGGTCCGTTGAACCGCTTGTCCGATGAACTGGTGGTTCGCGGTTGGCAGTTCGCCGACGGGCCGGTTAACTGGCAGTTTGGAGTCGGTTTTCCGTTTGTTCGAGAGCGGTTAACCGGCGGTTCACGAACGGTTCATGGTTTATAATGGTTACGATTCGAAATTTTGTTGAACATAAACCAAACTGCCGACCAAACCGATTCCGGTTCGATGCGCAGGCCGGACCGGTTTTTCCGCGTGCCAACCCGGCCATAACCACATCTAATTAAATTGTACATAATAAAAAATAAAAACCACATTATCATTTTATAAATAATCATTCAATATGATGATTCACACAATTTTTTTTTTAGAAACATAATAATTCAACATTTCATTCTACTTTTACTTTTTGGCCTAATACATACTCAACTTTTACTTATTTCTTTTATGACACCCTGAACTTTTAGAATGTCTTTTTTATGTCCATAAATTTTCACTTATTTCTCATATGGTACCCGAACTTTACAAATGTTTTTTCATACATCTCTCTCGATGAACTACCTTTCTACTCTCTATATTAATATTTGGTTCAAATTTTTAATGGTCTTTTTGCCTTCAAAACCTTTGTCTCTCTCGTTAAAATGGCTAATAAAGTTAAGAATTTACAGAGAGAAGAACTGGAAAAATTGGAGAAAAATGAAATTGTTGTTATTCTTAAATAATATTTAATTTTAATTAAAAAATTAAAGAATATAACGTTACTAAATATATTGTTACTAAATGAAAATTCACAAAAATTTAAGTGTCAAACAAAAAATAAATGAAAATTTAGGGGCATAAAAAAATTTGCAAAATTCAAGGTGTAAAAAAAATGAAAGTTCAACAGCGTATGTGTTCGGCCTTTAAAAATAGCTGGATCGGGCCTGTTTTGGGCCTAAGCCCGGCGGTTTACGAGCTAAACAATTAAAAAACGGGCCTAAATACTGAGAATTTTTAAACAATTATGGCTAGTGGCGGTTTCGAGCGGTTCATGAACCGGTGGTTTGGGCGGTTCAAACCCATGGCCACCTCTGGGGATTGGGGGGTTGGTAATGATGTTGACAACAAATCTGAAATACCAAAATTTGGAAGATTTACTAAAACGCAAGTCTGCAAATTGCAACATCATCCATTTCATATCAGATCAATCGAACATAAACAACAGAAAGGGAAAACACCAAAATTCTACTACTCTGTATTCCTAAAACATAGAATAAGCTTTATTCAAAAATTGTCATAAAATTTTAAGCATTTCTTGCCTGAAAATCCTTCATGAAACTAACCAATTTTTCAACACCAGCCAAAGGCATTGCATTATAAATGCTAGCTCTCATACCTCCAACTGATCTATGTCCTTTAAGTTGCACCATTTTTTCTTTAGCTGCTTCTTTGATGAACTCAGCTTCTAATTCAGATTTCTCAAGCGTAAAAGGAACATTCATCAATGATCTAACAGATTTTTCAACTGGGCATCTATAAAACCCATTACTTTCATCAATTGTATTATAAAGCAAATCAGCTTTCTTCTTGTTGTTCTTCTCTACTTCACTTAATCCACCTTGTGCTAAAAGATCTTCAAACACTAAACCGCACATGTAAATTCCATAACAAGGAGGTGTATTGTAGAGAGAATTGTTTTCTGCTTGGATCTTGTAATCTAACATAACTGGAGTAATTTCTTGAGCATTTCCAAGTAGATCTTTTCTGATTATTACAATTGTAACCCCAGATGGACCAACATTCTTTTGAGCACCTGCATAAATCACAGCAAATTTTGATACATCTACAGGCTTTGAACAGAAATTTGAAGACATATCAGCTACTAAAAGCCCATTTTTAGGAACTGGGTAATCTTTAAACTCTACACCATGAATAGTTTCATTTGCACAAATATGTAAATATTTGGCATCTGGGTTTTGCTCCAAATCATCAAAAGATGGAATCTTAGTATACTTTTCAGATTTCCCAGACCAAATCAAATTGGGTTTACAATATTTCTGTGCTTCTTTGAATGCTTTATCACCCCATGACCCAGTAACAACAAAATCAACTGGGTCATCGGATTTGCACAGATTCAACGGAATCGCGGCAAACTGAGTGGTGGCGCCGCCTTGAAGAAACATAACAGAATAATCTTCCGATATATTCAACAAAGCCCTAAGATCAGCCTCAGCTTTCTGAATGATAGAGAGAAATTCTTTCCCTCTATGACTCATTTCCATTACACTCATTCCAGATCCACGCCAGTTATAAAGCTCTTCCTGCGCTTTCTTGAGAACATGGGCAGGCAAGGTAGCGGGTCCGGCGGCAAAATTGAAAACACGGTCGGGATCTTGGGTTTGGACTGGGATAGGGGAAACAGGGGCTGTCGATGCGGTGGCAGAGCATCTTATAGAAATGGATTTGTTTTGGGCGGAGAAATTAGAAAAGCTTGCGGAGGAATTGAGTTTGTTAAGGTGGTGGCGATTATTAGGGTTTTGGAGGAGGAGAGAATTTGGGGATGAGGTAAGCTTTGTCGCCATGGTTGGTGAGATTTGAGAAGAAAAAAGAAAGGAGTAAAGTTTTAGCAGAGGAGCTTTTAAGGTTCTGTTTGAAATGTGCAGAAAGATCTGACTCTTTCAGTCTGATATATAATAGTTGAGTCCAACTTGAAAATAATTTAATTAACTAAAATTATAATATAAAAAAATTGTTAAATTTTTGTTTCAATAAATATAAAAATTTTGAGCATTTTTTAAATTATATGCATATATAATATTCATATTTTTTTTCCTTACAGTTTTCCATGAAAAAAAAAAATTTGTTAAATTAATTTTCAATTAAGTGTTCTACCAAAATTATGAGTATTTTTTTAAAAAGTTATAATAATTTATTTTATCTGTGTTTTAAAAAATTTATATTATTTTATCTTTTTCAATAATTAGACGAATCATGTCATAAATTATTTCATATTTGTTATTATAAATATAATATTATTTAAAAAAAAACACATTTTGACTAAAAAAGTTAACAATTTTTTAGCTTTTTCAATAAATAAATATTATTTTAGTTAAAATTAAGGTTATATTTATAATTAAAATAATTAAAGGATTCAAATAATATGTTTAATTAATAAAATTATAAACTTGAATAATTTGTTTTAATTTATTAAAAAATTATTTCAAACATAGGAAAAAAATATAGGAATAAGTTAGTTGAATTTCTTAAAATATGGGCAAAATAACATTTATCCTATTAAAAAATATACAAATTCTTTTTTTGGAAAATAAAAACATATTGAATATTCGCATAAAATTTGAATTACGGGAGTAGGTGAAAAATGGTTGAGGAAAAATGACACCGTTTAATGAGTGTAATTACTTTACTTGTACTCCAGTTTCAACCCAAATGTGGCGGCTGAGTTGTTTGATTGGTTAATTTTGGAAGGTTTGTTTGTTGTTTTGTTTTCATTCTTTAATTAATAGAGCAAAATTGCAAATTCGCAACTTCTTAATTGATTAATTGAAATTGATCATATTTTTTTTATTCTTAAAATTCAGATTTGTTGGTTTATGTGGGATCGTTTAGAACCGAAACCGAATTGAAATTTTTGCTTCGTTAATCGAAATTTTGATAGTTTTTTATTTTTCAGTTCGGTTTTCGGTTATAACTTCTAAAATTTTCGGTTATTTTGATTAATCGAATCAACATTTAAAACGGCGTCGTTTTAGAAATCTTTTTTTTTCCTCCTCTCTTTATTCTTTTAGCTTCAGTTTTGGTTCGGTTAATTGATTTGCACAGTCATTTCATAATAGGTTTTCAAAAATTCGGTTAACCGATCGGTTATTTAAATTCATTTTGGATCAACCAAAAATTTCGATTTCAATTTTCGATTAACAAAAAAAAATTCGATTTCGATTTCGGTTACTCATTTAGTGTTTTCGATTAATCGAAAATCGACCAGTTCAGTTTCGATTTTAGTTCGGTCAACCGATTTGCTCAGCCTTAATGTCATATTCTGAATCTCTTATGTAATGTTTTAATAGTATTAAACCGAAACAGACTAAATAATAATTATTTTTTGTCAATTAGAATAACAATTAATAAAATATTAGAAGGTTTATTGGGATAAAAATGTTATTAAGATTAAATTAATTAAAATAGAACAATTTCATTCAATTACAGTAAAATTGAAAAATTATTATCTTCAAATGGAACAAATATAACAACACCATGGCTGTAAATTAAGATGGTAAACAGCTAATAATAATATTGCATTTTTGCTTTAAAATTCCCAATGCAACAAACAACCAAAATAGTTGCTTTGCTGATTATTGTTTTTGCTGTGAACCCTTCCATCCCACCAACCAACCAACCCAAATCGAACCAATCCAACCAACCAAACCGAACCCAAATCAAACTATAAGTAAGTTAGTAACCCGTATTTACACCATTGCTATTTTTGTTGAGCTTCTTCTTCTAATAGAAAAGTTGCTGGCTCACATTTTGAAGTAAACCCATATTTTGATGCATTATATTTCCTGTGTACTCCTGTTAATTTCCCTGTTCCTGCTTTCTGGTGTAAACCCGCCATTAATCTTGAACATTCTCTGCAAATTATGAAAAAAAAAAAAAAAAAAAAACTTCATTAGTATGTTTTTTAATGAAGATCATAAAAAAAAACTTCATTAGTACGGTTGTTCTTCTAATGTGTTAAAGAAGAAAAACTTACAGAAGCTGATGTTCTGAATAGTTACTGTGCCATTCACAAGTTCTGGTCCATTCTTTAAAGCCATGGATTGTGCATTGAGCTGTATAAATTGCAGAAGCTGCTAATAAAGATGGTGGGAATTTCAGCATTTCATATTCCACTAGTGCAAGCTCAATCAAGAAGTAGGATAATAGCTCAACCTGTAATTCAACAACATAAAATCAAATATAATTAGTTAAATTACATAATCTCATTATACTAAGTGCAAGTTAATTAAAGAAATTGGTAAGAAAAGTGATGATTAGTTCAAATTTTCCATTCTTTAATCAAGAAAATTTTAATTAGAAAAGGGTTTTCTTTAATTTCATTAATTAAGAAAATAAATTACTAAATTATTGAAGTAATTAAGAGTTTATAGCAGAAATTACTAAATTTCATAATCTCCTGTCATTACTAAATTATTAATGCAAGATTATTGAAAAATCATAATAATAATACTGGTTTAAGTGCTTCTCACCTTCTTGTCACTTTGAGCAGCTTTAAGGAACCTTTGCATGAAAACATAAGGAGTTGGTAAAGACATATTAAATTGTAATTTGTTAAGCATCAAACTTTCCTGCAACAATTAATTAAATTATAGATTTAATTAGTATTTTTTTTTATAATTTTTGTTTAAAAATAAATAATTATTAAAAATTAGTAAAATTTACCATTTCAAGAACTTCTTTCCTATTATAAGCTTTATCAGATATAAGAATCAAATCTCCCACAACTGGAACTGCAACTTCTTCATATTTGCAAGCTAATAACATAGCAACTAACCCAACCAATTGAAGTTTCTTCCTCACAACATTTTGTTTTGATAAAAATCTATCTATAAGATTAATAGTAAGAAATAATGTCTCTTTCATGAGTTCAAATTTGTCATGAACCTGTTAATCAATCATTAATTAATCATGATTAGAACACTAATAATGATAATAATTATTTTTTTTTTTTGTGGGGAATGATTATTTTTTGTTTACCTCAATAAGCCAATCAATCAAAATAGCTCTCATCTTCTCATTAATGTCAAACTGCTGTGACATATAATCTGGGGAAACACAACTGAAATTCTGTATAGATTTAAGAGGAAAATTAGATTTTCTTTCCATATTTGAAAATTTATACCAAAAAAGACAATATATTTCCTTAATTTACCTCAATTTTTCTATAATGGGCATATAAATCTTCAACATAATCAACAACTGCAAGTGGGTTTTTTGCATCACAAGCATCAATGTCCAAAACTGGTTCTTCAATCATATCTTCCATTTCAACTTCCTCCTAATTATTAGATTTCAGAAAATCAATTAATGGGGTTTAATTTAACAAAAACAAAAATTAAACTATGTTTCTGATTTGAGGAGATCAAAATTAATTACCATCTGATTTACATCTTCTTCTTCTTCTTCTGTTTGTTCCAAAGACATTGGAACTGGTTGATCTGAAGCTGAAGTTGCTGGTTTTTGAGTTTCTTCAACATCTATAAATATACAGTCTCCAAACGCATTTGTACTTGGAATTGATGGTTTGTGCTTCTTACTCTCCTGCTAAATATTATTTTCCAGGAAAATTAAGATTTTCCATTATTGAATAGAAAAGAAAATTTGATGCAAAAAAGAGTACCTGAGGACATTGCTGATGTGTGCTTGACAATTGAGCAGCAAACTTCCTATAAAGATGAAAAATTCAAATCAAACTAACAAAATTTAAACCCTCCATTATTGTGTTTGGAAAAAATTCTTGTCTCTTACTCAATCATTAACACATTAAATATAAAGACAGATCTAAGATTCGAATTTAAATCTTTTCTTATTATTATAATAAGATTTTTGTTCTTTATCCTTTTTTAAATTGTTCTTCATATTCATAAACTAAACAAAAATAAATTTAATAAAAACACATAAAAGATCATGAATTCTAACCTTGTAATTGGTCTGTTTGTAGGATTATATGAATATGTATCACAGACACCATGATTTCTGACCATCAAGAACAGAACACTATTTCAGTACTAAATTTAACCAAAAATTTAAAAAAAAAATTAAAAATTTTGTTTCAAGAAATTTACTCTGTCAATCCTCTCTTGTTAACAACACAAGGATAAGCTTTTCCTCCTCCAACCAAATTCTGATTTAACGCATTTAAAGCTCTTCTGTTGTGCTTAATCTCTTGCCCAAACTTTCTATTACCCATCATCTCTCCTAAAAATTCATCAAAAAAAAAAAAAAATTCAGATCTTGCTGTTTAAACAACCTCTGAAACTTGAAGACAAACTCCATAACTTCACTTCCTTTTTTACCTTGAAAACTTGTGGGTTTAACAATGTTATGATTGTTCTCATCAGATATATTCATATTTTCTTAAATCAATCAAACTTCAAAAGAAAAGAAAATCTGAAAGAACAATCAAACCCCACAAACAAGAGCAAGGAATCAGACTCAGAAAACCTTAAAGATCCAAACTTTGAAGTAAAAAAAGTGCATTAAAAGAAACCCTTAAGGCAACTGAATCTATGAACCCAGATAGATAGAGTAGTAAAATAAAAGACATAAATAACGGGTTTTAGAAATGAAATAGCTACACACTCTCCTGTTAAGTCCCTTTTTTTTCAAATCTAACGGCTAGTGAAATCGAACCGTTAGATCATATGATCAACGATGACTTTCCTTGCTTGTCCGAATAACGGTAACTCCAATTAGTTGGCATGTGGCTCACTCGCCGCATCTGATTTCAAAATTATTATTAAGAGTTTCTTTTTTTATTTTTATTTTTTGGGTTTTGGACTCTTTTTTTTTTTGGGTTGGGTTCATACTTTACTTCTGGTTTACTCTAGATTAATTGCGCTCCTATGCGCTCTTCCCCACTTGAGCTTTTTGTAGGGTCGTTTATGGACCAATAAGTTGTTGCCATTTCAGCATTTGATGTCTTTTTGGCTGTTATGATTGTTAAAATTTTTGGTTATTTCATATAATTTAGAGCCAGCAAAATGGAATTATATGTTTTTCATGTTTTTTTTTTTTTTTTTTGGCATGAAAGGATATTTTCTTGAAGGTGAAGGATGAATTAAATAAAAATGAAATTCTTCTTTTAAAAAAATTATTTGAACAAATTAGAATTGAAATCATATTATTATAATTACCAATTTAATTGAAACAATTTTTTTCATTTCAATATTGTAAAAATTAAAAATATATGTGAGAATTTTAATGACAGCGTCATATTCGTATCATCAACTCATCTAATCTTAATACTTTAATTATTATCACATTTATTTTCTTTATTGGTTGTGTCTTATTCAAAGTCATATCTACCTATCTGTGTCCCTAACCTACACAATATCTAATTAAATTAGAAATATCTTACTAATATCCAAATTTAATGGTTTCTAAGATGATTAATGAATATTTAGAACAGTCTATTTATTTTAGTATTAAATGTCTATTTATTTCTAATATCCAATTCATATTTAACTATATAATTAAAAAATTACATTTCAAAATATAATATAATGTATTAAAATTCAAAAATTATAATATATATATATATATATATATATATATTATATATATATATAAGCTAAACAATAAAAAATAGTACTACAAAGAGTCTCCTACTACGGTTATGACAAAAATAATATTAATAATTTATATACCTAAAACAATCAATACATGTAAATCAAATGACTTATACTCAATACATGTGAATCAATAAATACATGTAAATCCAATGACTTATAATCAATACATGTAAATCAAATGACTTATATGCTCCTAAGTCCAACAAACATATTTATATGCCATTTCAATTTTAAGATGTAAATTTTTAATTAACTGGGCTGCTAGCTCGAACATGTCTGTAATAGATTAGGTGGTGCTTACTACCTTCGAATTCATCTCTTAGAACCAGCACAAAACGGTGGTTTAGAATTCTTAATGAAATAGTTAGTTTAACAAAATTTTTGGCTAAGTTCCTTAAATTACTTAAGAAACGGGCTAAGTACTTTGTACTGCAAGAACGGAACTTGAACAGAAAAAAATAACGGGAATGAAAATAAGTTGAGTTTAAAATAACGTTGAACTCAACCTAACACTAAGACTAAAACATTTTTCCTTCCTCCACAATTCCACAATCTGAAACTAAACTTAGAAAACCTAAACAACCGCCGCCAGTAACTGCTTCTGCTTCATCTTCAACCTTCTGTACCGTCGTCACCATCATCAGACCGCCGGAAGCTTCTTCTATCAACGGGTAAGCTTCTTCTTCTCCTCATTTTCTTTCCTGGGTTGCAAACGATATGAGTGCTTCGAAATTCTCCTTTCTCGATCTTGGGTGGTGATTTCATTTTGTTCCTGATTATGATATTAGGATTGATGATTTGATGATGCTGTTCTGTTATGAGTTTATATGAATCGATTTTTTATTCTCTAAATCCTCTGTTTTCCGAAAATGCCTCAAAGTGTGACTGTCTTGTTCTGTTTTCGGACTCAAACTCTCACGCCTGTTTGTTCCATTTCCTGAACTTTGATTTTCAAAACCTCATTTGATATATTTCTTGTTTTGTAGAAACCATCACTTTTCCCTTAATCCGTAGGTCCAAGTATCATGAAACTCGCCAGATATATAGTAAACATATGTTAATCATTTTTGTGCCGCTAATTGAGATGGTGGATCTGCCCAGAAGCAGGGACAGCCACCCTTTGTTAACATAACTCTCATAGTATTTTGGATTTCTTATACCCTTTTGTCATGTTTGCAATCTTATTTTCTGTTTAATATACAATATCTGCTTGCATTTCGCTTCTTGATTCCTTTCGAAATAGAATGCTAGCTGTACATCTTGTTTCTTTGCTGAATGAAGAATTGTTGTTTGCAATCTTATTTTCTGTTTAATGCACAATCTTGTTTCATTAAATAATGGTTATTTTGTGGGAATTTAGTTTAAGTAAAACTGATTTGTAAGACGGCTCTCTTAAAAATAGTTTTTGTTTGGTTTAGTAAACTGATTCATTAATTTGTTTGTAAGCTTTGGAGTTTTTTTGTGGACTTTGTTGGTTTGGAGCTTTTGGAACTTGTTTTTTCTTTTGTTAGGCTTAATCTTGTTTGTTGAATGTTATGAATGATGGTTTGCTTAGTTGCTTTTAATCTTATATGTACTGTTATTTTACAAGAGGGAGAAATTCATATTTGATTGATATGATATTATACAAATTATAAACTTTGAGTCTTTTCCTAGAACCAGTACCGGTACCGTCCTGGAACTGTCCCGTTTTTGAGTTCCTACAGTTTTGGGACTGGTTCAGAAATTTTTAGATCTCGAAATTTCAGTTCCGAACCGGTCACACCCCTAGTTTCAGATTAATTAATTAACAATTGTTTGTCTTAATAATTTGTTTAATCATTTTTTTTATTGTTACTGCTTGCGTTGGATTCTGTTGCGAGGAACATGAATTTGTAATTTAATTTCATATATTTTCATTGCTTTGAGTTCTTGAATCTTCATTAATATTTTTTGGGTTGTTTGAGTTTTGTTGAAGCTGCATTTTGAGAGTATAAATTTGTTCTTTTTATCAATCTTGAGTGATATCTGTTTTTATGATACCCTTTCCTTGAGCAATTTCTTGTTTCTTATGCACTTTTTTCTTTGCCACAGTTTCTGAAATTTATGATTTCATATTAGTCTCGAAAATACCCTTTTCGCCATTATCCTCTTTGCTGGTAAGGATTCTTAGAAATTGCAGATTTGCCAACAAGAATGAATTCTTACTAGCAAAGAGGATAATGACAAGTATACTGGTAATGGGATTTATATAATTTATTTCTACTACCTACTTATTTGAATTTCTGTTTCCCAAATTACAGAATGATTTAGAAATTCAGTCCCAAGTTTTCTCTGGAATGAAGATAGCATATATTTA
>CANUEY010517763.1:0-16171 GCA_948099555.1 Croton setiger
CTCTGGAATAGACATCAATGTTAACATCAGTAGACGCTCATGTAATGAACAAAAACCAAGCTACATAACAAAGGATGAAAAGTCACCTCAGTGTAGCACTTCAAATTAGTAGCAACCTTCCCAACAATCACATTCAGTAACCCTAAATGATCATGTATTCCAAGAAGCTCAGACAATCGGGCATATAACTGCTGCAATAAAAAGAGTAGACATAAGCATATTCAGATAGACTAAAGCATATACATAAAAGGCTAAAAACACCATTACCTTGGATGAATGGACAGCCTGATCACCAACATAAGATTTTCGAAAATGCTGAAAGAAGGTCAGAATTGCTCGATCAAGTCTTTGCTTGCTCAGTTTACCATATCTCTGTTACATGTGAGTACAAAAAAAAAAAGGTAATTACTATTGGGTCCCTGAGGTTTGACCTAATAGACTCGGAGGTCCCTCTATTTCTAAAATTGTATCAACTAGTCCCTAACTTTTTAATAATAGACTTTCAGGTCTTTCCGTCCACTTTGACCGTTAGTCAACGGTCAAAATCAACGTTTTTTTTCAAAATGACAAAAATACCCTTTGGTTTATTTGAATCGAACCATCCTAATTATTAAATCAAACATGTGGGTCTCACTTACTATAAAAATGAAAAACAATCACATACTAGGGTTCGGTCTAAAGACCTCAAACATAATAACATGCATAATAACCAACTACACCAAACACTTTTAGTGTATTAAACTGATGTGATAAGATTTTATTGTGTAAAGCACAATCATTCATCTTTTATGACTATAACAATTATCTATTCTTTCAATAATTACTTATTTATTTTTTTATAAGTCTGAAGGTTAAAAGAAAAAGTTAGTTAAACTTTTTAAAAAATTTGATTCAAAATCATTTTATTGTTTCACTTCTAATTATATGGGTTCCATCGAGAAAATGACATATTGTATATTAACTTTGGAGCCTGATTGATTAATGAGATGATTTAGTGTTCATCTTGTGCTTGCATTTTCCATAATGACTTTAGTACTATTTTATAATTTTTCATTCTTTATATAATTTTTGTGAATATTAGATAAATTAGGGGCTGTTTATGTGCTTTATTTTTTAATAATATCCGAGGTATTTTGGGGATTTATATCTATATTGGTTATTTTTCCCTCTTGTTATGAGCCTTGCTGGCATTTGCTGAACTTCATGCCCTCAATAATGTGGAGTTAAATTAATATATTTGGAAAAAATAATTCTGTTTATTATGAGCTTAATTAACATTTAATTTTTTTTAAAAGTACTTTTGCAATTATTGGACTTCTGATTTAATTTAAAATTACTCTTTGATATGTTAATAATTTTTGTGCAAGTAGTACATATATAGGACAATTAAGTAGTACATATAATCAAACATCAACAATAGGACAATTAAACATAATTATCTTTTTTTTTTTTTTCTAATAATCCCTGTTTAGTGAATTATTAATAGAGGATGATGTGGAAAAATAATAAAATATATTCACGTGAGCAGAAATGGGTTGCTGTGGAGACTCGAAGAAGAAAGCATTTTATAAAATATACAGACTGTTGATGCTTTCAATCGAGTATCAGTTGAACCAATCTGGGTTTCAAATCTTTTGACTGAAGTCAAACAAGCGATAATGGCAATGCAAAAAAACGGGAAACCTTTCACCACGCCACGCGATTAGCACTGGGCATTGAGCCGGAATGTCCCTCAGCTCAGCGAATTCATTTCATTCACACTATAAGAATGTTGTTGAGCTCCTAGTTTGAGAAGGGATACAGGAGAAGGATGGAAACCGCTGGCAGTTGGAGTTATTAAGTTGAAGGAATTCTGCAGGAATGGTCTGTGGTGCAGCAGTACAAAGATTTCAACACCGCTGGATGCTGAAATTGAGTATGGGCCTTCAATTCGCAGTAGCAAAGGGATTCACAGCTGGTACTTCAATTTCTACCGGCTATCAGTTATCGTATCAATTTTTTTATTTTTTTTATTTTAACAAAGATACCCAAACTACTATGACTTTAATTACAGTACTAAAATTTTAAACCAAACCATTTCGGTTTCGTAAATACTGTTGAATGCTCTTTAGTTGTCATCCAACAAATTGTGACTTTCTTCATAATGAAGGTATTATATTATCCAATTTTGCTCTTAACCGTCATCCAACATATTAGGCCGGTCCAAAAATTTACGTGAGAGTGGGTAAAAAATAATTAACTACCACTTTAATTCAAAATCATATTTCATAATTTATGTTAAATTGACCATAAAAAAATTAAGGTGATAAAATAGATTTTTTTTTTTAAAATTTTATATTAATAAAGATCTAGTTTTTAATTATGAATATAACTTTTATTCTAATTATACTTTTAGTTCTTAAAATAATTATGTTTTAATTTTTAACTTATAAAAATATTATATTAATTTTATTTATAGTCAATATATATTTTAAACCGTTTATATTTTTTTTATAATTAAAAAACTAGCTAATTTAAAAAATATTTTTAAAAATATCACTTTTTTAAAAATGTGATAAAATTTAGTGTCCTATTTATATTAAAATTCCAATAAATAAATTTTAAAGATAAAATGTCAATTAAATGGATAATATAAAACATGTTACCGTCCGAAACTAAAATGAGGGACATATGATATAATTCTGAAAATTTAGTGGCAAAATCATGAATTATATAAAATTATAGCGACAAAATAATAATTTTACATTTACTCTCGTTTTCGCTTTATCGACAGGCTTCTGCGTTTTAAAGAACAGCCATAAGCTGCAAGCAGAGTTTGAGGGGAAAAAATGGCGGCGAGAATAAACCAGTCGATCTTAAACCCTGTGTATTCCATTAGCAGAAGATCAAGAACAAATACCCACTTCCATACTCGTACCAATTTTCCTCAAAATCTCTTCTTTTCTTCTTTTATATCAAAAAAGGCTGCGTTTTGCACTTGTAGTATCAGTACTACTGAGAATCATCGGAATGAAGAAGCAGTGCCTGCTGACTCATTTGTCCTCACAACTCCGCTTTATTACGTCAATGCCCCTCCTCATATGGGCAGTGCTTATACCACAATCGCTGCTGACACCATAGCTCGATTTCAAGTTACTTTCTTATCTTTTTTCCCCCCACATTTTTTCGCTTTTTCTTCTTTGAAAAAAAGGAGTTGCTAATTCAGCTTAATTGTTTGGTAGTTATCTGTTTTTTTCTTTTCTTTTTTTTTTTGTTAGGCTACTTTTGATGAAGAATTTGGCTTTTTTTATTTTCTTTGGGTTCAAAGATTAACTTTTTGTAGAGTTGATTCTTCTTCATTTGTTATCTTGTTTTAGTAACTGGAATTTTAGACGTTGTTTCTCTGTAGGTTTTTGTTTGCAATATTTCGTTTGTTAATAGAATGTAGAGATTATTCATTACTTTCTGTTGGTTTCTTGTGTATGAGGAGCTGCTATTTATCTTTGTTTAATGTATGAATTGATTGGCAGCGGCTTTTAGGAAAGAAAGTTATATTTGTTACTGGCACTGATGAGCATGGGGAGAAGATTGCTACTGCTGCAGCAGCTCACGGTGCCAACCCAAGTGAGCACTGTGTTGTCATATCTCAAGCTTACAAGATGCTTTGGAAAGATGTAACTTTTTTTCTCTGATTCACTATTTTATATCCTTTCATTTTAGTGGTTGGATGTTATGATGGATACTCATATATTGTGTTTTCTGGAGGGTAGTTAGAAATTGCGTATGACAAATTTATTCGGACAACTGATCCCAAGCATGAAGCAATTGTCAAAGAATTTTATTCTAGAGTTCTTGCCAATGGTGATATTTATCGTGCTGACTATGAGGGATTGTACTGTGTCAACTGTGAAGAGTATAAGGTAGTACCTTACAATCTCATCTATTTCAGGCTATAATATTTAAGTCCTTTTTATAAATGTGTTGCTTTGTACTTGCAATGACTGAGATTAAAGTGCTGCTGCTACTTATTCTGCTTAAATGAATATATTCGACAATTAAGAACACTTGAAACAGTCCCGAAGTTTCTTGTTTTGCATTCTTTTCATTTTTCTGTTTTTAAAGCAACATTAACATGCAATGACACACACTTAATGTTACATATAATGCATGTGCTTGTTAAGTTTTTCTCTTTTTCAATCAATGTAACCATTGTTTGCCAACTTGAGTACAAGCATCTTTTTTTTTTTTTTGTGGACTAATGGCATTAGCTTTCCATATTCTATAGGATGAGAAGGAGCTGCTTGATAACAAATGTTGTCCCATGCACCTAAAGCCATGCATTCAGCGGAAAGAAGATAATTATTTCTTTGCCTTGTCAAAGTACCAAAAGCTGTTAGAAGAAACATTAGCTGAAAATCCAAATTTTGTGCAGCCTTCATATCGTTTAAATGAGGTTAGGAAATGAGCAATCATCTTTGGAAATGAGCAGTTCTCTTTCTTATGTATTTATATTTATGTTATTTTCAGAAAATTGTCATAGAATATGTGCATTTACTCTGTTCAACATTCAAGTCCTGGGGTAGCTTGTGGATTGTTAGGTTAGTTCTTGCTATACCATACTACCTGCATTTTTTTTCCACTATGGAATAACAGGCAATTAAACGACAAGGCTTGAGCTTGGAGTTCTGTAAGTTGTATTTCCACTATCGTGCTAGTTTAGTGTCATGCAATAGTTTAGTGAAGCTGCTTAGGAAATTCAGAAGCTGCATATGGTTAAGAGCTCGGTTTTTGAGATTAAATTAGGTATTGTTTCCTACATGTGGCACAGGACAAATTTGTTCTGTCCTTTTAATGGTGCTCTAATTCTGTTCCCCATTCGTCTGTGTATCAGCTGATGATACTGCAAAAAAATAAAATAAAATAAAATAAAATAAAATAAAATAAAATAAAATAAAATAATAATAATTTCAGGGGGGTGAGAATGTAGGATTGAAAATTATCAATATGCGTTTTGTTTAATCTTACTCGTTCTGGTGAATGTCATTAGTGGAGTTACATTGTGAGCTATGTTGCATTAGCTATTGCTTTTGTTGTTTATCAGTGCTCCTTACCCTTAAAACATCAGGAATCTAATTGTTTGTTTAGTGCCTGACAGTCTTTTTGCTTTGCCTCTTTAATTTCATCTATCTGTTTGAACATATGAAGTCATTTTTTTTCTGCTAAATAAAGGGTTTTTCCCTTCCATTCTTGTATTTGACATATCTCTTCTGCTATGAATATTTTAGGTGCAAAGCTGGATCAAAAGTGGCTTGAAAGATTTTTCAATTTCCCGAGCATCAGTCGATTGGGGCATTCCAGTTCCTAATGACAATAAGCAGACTATATATGTCTGGTTTGATGCATTACTAGGGTAAGGTATTTTCTTTTGTGGCTCACAATCATGTTTTTCTCTAAGCTTCTCATCTGTTAATCAGTGCAGTTGTTTAAATCTTCTGTCATTGAATGCAGTTAGAACTTGGCTGATTTTATGCTTTGGTTGAGCAGCTATATATCAGCTTTATCAAATGACAATGAGCAACCTAATTTACAAAATGCTGTTTCTTCTGGTTGGCCTGCTTCACTACATTTGATTGGCAAGGTTTGCCATTTTTCGCTTTTTATGTATACGCTTCCTTTTTCACTGGGAAGATTTCTGAACAGTATTCAGTTGATAACCTCTCATTTTCATATGTTCCTGTTATTCTTGTGCAGGACATTTTGCGTTTTCATGCAGTTTACTGGCCAGCTATGCTAATGTCTGCTGGTCTAGGCCTTCCTAAGATGGTGTTTGGACATGGATTCTTGACAAAGGTACTCAATATCGACAACCGTTTATCAATTCCTTTCCCTTCAACTGGCTATTTATATTTTTCTGTTTGTCAGATCTACCTTGGGAGCACCATAACACAAATTATGTTTTTGGAGTTTGTGATTGACAATTAAGAAATTACTAGTCCTTGAAAAACCGACTCTTCTTGCAAACAAATGAACCTGTTTTTTTATCCTCTTTTTTGTCTTGTCTATAAATTGTTGGTTTTAGTTGGGTTTATATTTTGAGTATGTGGGTGTTATTTTTTCAACACTTTCAAATTATCATGGATGCTTTAGACTTTTATTATTGAAATATAATTTGAAGTCCATTACCATTTTAAAATCCTAAGGCCCACAGAATCTCCTTGGATTTTGTGGTTTGCATTTGATATGGAGACTTAAATTAAAGTTTTGTAGTTTACTATCAATTGCTGCACGCAGAGACTTAATTTATCCTAGTGTGTATATTTAGCTTGTTCCCACCAACACTGTTTTGGTAGATTTGCTAGTCTGTTTATTCTTGGCTCTGGGTTTTCATCCATTTCATATTTATTTTTATGAACTTGAAATTATGATGTTCGGTATTTTATGGAGTGAGAAGGCCTTTGATTTTGGTTTTCTCTCTTACACCCAATTTTATTTCATGCAGCAATGCTTTTTATTTTGAAAATTATAGGATGGTATGAAGATGGGAAAGTCACTAGGGAATACACTTGAACCAAATGAATTAGTTCAGAAATTTGGGCCAGATGCAGTCAGGTACTTTTTCATCAGAGAGGTGGAGTTTGGCAATGATGGGGACTACTCGGAAGATCGTTTTGTTAATGTTGTCAATGCACACCTTGCCAATACCATTGGTATTTATGATTATATTTTAAGATTATGAAATTCGGGACTAAGATGCTAAAATGTAATCTTGACCATGTATGATAAAGATAATTTATTCATTTTATGCAGGAAACCTTCTTAACCGCACTCTTGGACTTCTTAAAAAGAATTGCCAATCAACTTTGGTGGTTGATTCAGCTATTGCTGCCGAAGGAAGTGCGTTCAAGGAAAAAGTCGAGAATTTGGTAAGATTTAGAGCTTTTGATGCTAGTATACTCAAGAAGTGGTATGAATACTGATGATTTCTAGTGAGTAATACGCAAGCTGGGATGAGCGTTAATGATTCTTAGGACATTGGTTTAGTGAAAAATTTACCTGCTAAGCGTCCATCTATATTGCTACCAACATTCGGATGACTTCCTTTTTCCAGTTTGAGTCTTGCATTTGATCTCGTATGTATATATGTTTTTCTTTAATTAGAGTTTAATCCTGGTGCAACCATTATGACTATTCAGCACTTTTGTAAATTGTCCAAGATTCTCATGAATTAGCTTTTCCTATGCTATTTTCTGTTCACTTATTGCTAGTTTTCATTGGCATGACATCATCCAAATGCATATTATCCTTTTGTATAGGTTGAAAAGGCTCGGGATCATTATGAAAAGCTCTCTCTATCATTGGCTTGTGAGGCTGTTCTGGAGATTGGTAGTGCAGGAAATGCATACATGGATGAACGTGCTCCATGGTTTCGTTTTAAGAAAGGCGGTGCTGAAGCTGAAGCTGCTGCCAAGGTTTTTTAAATTCTGTTTGTCTTTCCAAATTGTATTTGACAAGTTATTGTCTTATTTCCGTAAAGACTTTGATCAGTAAATTTTTAGAAAAAATTGCATTATAATCTTTAATCTTTAGTCTTCTACTTATGCTGGGAATGAATACAAAAGTAAAACATGTTTTATCAAGCAGTATATGGTGTAGTCAGAAATTGGACTTCATTGACCATTGCATTATATGTTTGATATGTTACTGAATTGCAATCTGCTTTCTGGTTGATGATGCTACGCAGGACCTTGTGATTATATTGGAAGCAATGAGAATTATAGCCATTGCTTTATCGCCTGTTGCGCCAAGTTTATGCTGGAGAATATTTGAACAGCTTGGTCACTCACTAGAACATTTCAACAGTATAACCTGGGTTTGTATCGCTCTCTCTCTATGCAATGCAAATAAACCCTGAAACTGTTTTTGCACAGTTCTGTTAACTTGGATTGAATTTTATATTGTAGAGGGACACTAAATGGGGTGGCCTGAAGAGTGGTCAGGTCATGGCTCAACCTAAACCGGTGTTTGCCAGGATTGAGGACACGGCGGAAACAGCAGATGGTCAAGCTACAAGTAAGAAGTCTGTGAAAAGTAAGGTGAAAAATGCTGAAGCTCAGGTTGTTGCAGAAGCTTAGAAATCACATCTGTAATAAATTTTCGTGTTCTACTTGTATGTTCACCCTTTTTGTAACTCTGTTCTCATTATTTGTTGAGAAACAGGTAAATAATTTTAGTGAAATTAATGGAAATTCAGCTTAATATTCAATCATTCTTGGAAATTCAGATTAATTATTTATTGATTGATTATCTATCCCAAAGTACATGGCAATTTTGGAAATTCATAACCAAAAAGAAGAAATAAGGAAAAATGTTTTAGCTTTTATATGTAATTTTACAGGACAGTCTGTTTATGGTGACAAGCATGGGAATGCAATAAAAAGAACAAGAACGAACAAACGAACCCAGAAGCAGAGATTATAAATGTATCCATGATATAAAAAAGCTGCTCCTCTTGATTAATCCATAAAAAAGTCCATACACCATTCCAGTACCTCAATGGAGATAAGTTCTCCACTGCAATACCTATAATTGTAAAAGAACATGCAATTTATTGTAAAAATCAGAACATATTGGGGCAATGGAAACATCACTAATGCAAATAATGTCGACAAAAGACAATTTTGCTTTTGTGTACTGTAAGGTTCACTTCTTTTTTAGGTGCTATAAGGTTCAGTTCTTCTTTGGGACCCCAAGTCTCTGTCGGAAATCATCCTCCATAAGTGGAAGACCATCGCGTAACTTGACCTTAGGTTCCCATCCCAGCAACTCCTTTGCCTTTGTGATGTCTGGCTTCCTTTGACGAGGATCATCCGGAGTGTTTTCCACCCTTATGATCTCCACTTCAGGATTAATAAGCTGCAATATGCATGCAATTGTTATAGCAACTATCCGGCTTTACACATGAAACTCAAGATTTTATTGTGTTCTAAATGCGTGTTGTGTTTTTGTATCATTTGCAATACATAATATAGAGGGAGAGGAAGGATACAAAACTGAAACTAACCTCCTTTACAGTCTCAGCGAGTTCAAGCATTGTAAATTCACCTGGATTTCCAATGTTGATAGGTCCTGTGTTCTCGCCTTCCATCAATCGAATAAGACCATCAACCTTTTAACAATAGACATGAAAAATTGAGAGTGAACAATTCAGCAGGCTATTGCAATTCATTTTCATCATCCATCATTAATTAAATGCAATGACTAAAACATACCATATCAGACACATAACAGAAACTCCTGGTTTGGGTTCCAGGTGCTTGAACAGTCAATGGCTCATTCCTGCACATATTGACAAAATCAACAATATGGTAAAAGCCACAGTAAGAACATATAATATAACTAATGCAAAACCAAGATGAGGAATTTCATCTTTGATCTAAAGATTAAACAACTCACCGCAGTGCCTGTGCTATGAAATTGCTAACAACTCTCCCATCATCGATATTCATGCGAGGTCCATAAGTGTTAAAGATTCTGGCAATTCTTATCTCTGATGGAGGAACAAAATTTTATGAGAAACATGCTTTTTTCTTCTTTTTTAACAATATTTTAGAAAATTAAATTGAAAGAGAAAATGAGAAAGTACGTATTGACTTTACCAATGCCATGTTGTCTGTGATAATCAAACATCAAAGTTTCAGCTACTCGCTTTCCCTCGTCATAGCAACTCCTGACTCCTGTAAAAATTTTGAGTTAGTCAATCATATACATATATATATATACATATATATATGTAGTCAATCATAACTTTTGCATGTAGCTTAAAGTAGCAAGAACTCTCATATGTAGAAAATTAACTTACAAGCATAAAAACACATATATTTTAAATGGTACTTAAAAAAACCATGTCAGAAGTATAAATTTTGACATACTATTCTAATAGGTAAAATTATTCAGCATCCATCACCTTTAAAGTTTTAATATTAAATCGGAAGATTTATTAGAAAACCACAATACTGCATAAGTAATACATACCAATTGGATTGACATTTCCCCAGTAGCTTTCAGTCTGAGGGTGTTCAAGTGGATCACCATACACCTCAGAAGTTGATGTCAGCAAAATTCTGTTCATAACTATAATCTTATTAGCAACATAAGAAAGCCAAGATCATACTATTAAAAAAAGACTGAGATGGTCTCAAACCTTGCACCCACACGCTTGGCAAGCCCCAACATGTTCAATGTACCAATCACATTTGTCTTTATTGTCTGTAAAATATCAGATTGTTTCAGGTCAAATTGTCACACAAGCCACTGGCAATAAACAATTGGGAAGGTATTTTCACAGGGAGGGAGAGATGCACCAGCAGGTGCATGGCCTAATGATTCACATACCTTTACAGGATTGTATTTGTAGAAGATTGGGGAAGCAGGGCAAGCAAGATGGTAAATCTGGTCAACCTCAATGAGCAATGGCTCAGTGACATCTGTAGAAAATAAGTAGTAATTTCATACACCATGAACTGTTAACATGTGGGTTAATCATGGAACAGTAAATAATTGAAATAAAAACAATAGACCATGACGAATGAGCTCAAATCTTGGATGACCAATCCATTTCTTTAGATTATCCTTCGAACCAGTGAAGTAGTTATCAACAACAATCACCTGAATGAAATGCAAAACAGAGGTCATGAGACTTCTAGGAGAACAAAGATACACCAGTATAAGAATTTCCATGTTAAACATTCTCTTCATTAGTAGCTTTTATGGCTTTCCTTCTGCAAGGATGTATTTGTTTTATGCCAGAAAATGGCACTGTTAAAACTAAATAAAAGGACAAGAAAATCACACTCCTTTTCATCTTAACTATTCCATTAAGATAAATACTGCAGATGTGTTACAGTGCTTACCTCATTCTTTTCATTCTCCATCAACTTGTCAACCAAATGAGAGCCGATAAATCCAGCTCCTCCAGAGACCAAAATTCTCATATTTGACTGCCACCAGAAGGGAAAATTTCTCAGATCACAATTCATACGGAACTAAAAATGACAATAAATTATCTTTTTTCTCACAGCATTTATAGCAAAAATAGGAATAAGATCTCAACTATTGTACAAGTAAAGTGCCAAGGCATTGGCACTTGAATTTAAACATTTGAAAATGTATATCATTCATATAACATAAACATCTTCAGACCAATAGGCAAATCTGCTATCAAAATTGGAAGTAAGCATTACTAAAGTTTGGAAAACTAGATCACAATCTTTTGATTTATGTTTTGTCAATTATCATTTCGGGAAAAAAAAAACAAACAAGATCAACCTAACATACACGATTTTAGGGAGGAACCACAAACTTTCTGGTAACAAACAATGTTCAAAACAAAATGCAAAAAGAAAATATAATGCAAAGTCTGATCCAGAAACTGCTTTAAAACAGAATACATAATTCGATATAAAAAATAATGCAAAATGATATAGAAAACCAAATACCTGAAAGAACTTAGAAAATCTAAGAGGGGATGGGGTTGGTGGTGGCTTTGACGCAGCACTGTGATCTCCATTAGAAGCTTCCTTAGCCATTCTTGTTCAATTCCTAAATAGAAAAAAAAAAAAAAACAAATAAATCAACAACATCAAGTTCATGCAAAACCCAAAAAAAAAAAAAAACTTCAGACTTCAACCTTGAGATTTCAGTGATCTAAATTCCTTAATGAAACATGAAATCAAAATAAAAATTGCAGCTTTATATAAGAAAAAGAAGCTGCACAAATTAATTTAAAAAACCCAACAACCGAAAAAACAAAAAAATTAATAATTACACTAACAAACTACACCAACTCTACAGGGAAGTTAATAAAACTTCAAAAACACGAAAAGTTGCAGACAGCTTCGAATCACCAAACATATACCCCATCAAAACAATTCCCAAAAATCTAGATCTGATTTGAGCTCACAGTTACACCATCTAACATTTCTCACCCAAAACTGATAAATAAACAATTAAATGAAAAAAAAAAAAAAAAAAAACCAAGAAATTACCACTGTATTTTTCGTTTTGAAAGCTGATTAGTGGTAGATTGAGGTATTAAATATCTCCAAATGTGATATTTGCTTAGAAATTTGGAGAGCAGTGTACAGTTGGCGAAAATAGAAGGAAATATACAGTGTATATATATATATATATATATATATATATAGAAAATTATTGATAGAGTATTTGAAAGATGAAGCAGTTGAAACTAGAAAGAAATAGTATTCGGTTTCGTTCTCCTCCTTCTCCCTACTTCAAATTTAATACGGTGTCGTGCGGCAATTACCGATAGGACACGTACTCATCATCCTCATGCCTTTCTGGATTTGCACTTGTTTACGTAAATGGTTTTCTCTCGTGTGGAGTTATCTGGTGCAGTAGGTACTATGATGAGATATTACTGTTAACCTATGCCACATTGCCATATCTGCAAAAGAGCGCACAAATGTAATCTCGTGATATATGCCACGTAAGAAACAGATCAAATTTCTAAATGGAGGAATGGAGCGTTCGAGTTCAGCCTTATCCACGGCGTCAGATCCACCTCATAAACGTTTTCGCCAGCTCCTTATAATTCCTAATAAGCAAACTTAATAAATACCATAATTACATTCTCTTAAAAGAAAATACCATAATTATATTTCAATTTACAAAAAATTACAAAACAAGAATTACACGGTTTACAGAAAAAAAAAAAAAAAAACATATTCCTAAACCATCCTTAAGAAAAACACGCGCTCCAAAATCACACAAGCTTTTCGCGTCGGAAACGAAATACAGAGCTGATTTGGTTTCCATAACCTCACCCCTTCGCTTCTGAGTCCATTCCAGCAACTATTCTTCCGACTTCTCTAAATCTGCTAAAATCCATTCTGCGAGAGAATACTTTTTTCTCGATCGCTAATTCAGCAATTCGTAGGATAGATGAGTGGGACGAGGATGGTGGTTGTGAAGCCAACAGTGGATTGGTGGCGCTGCTAAAAAACGCACTCTCCAGATCTGCTAAAATCTGTTCCGCTGACTCAGACCTTTAAATTTTTCGATCGTTCCTTCTGGAAAGATCAAAATGTACAGGTAATCGAGGTTTGCCTTAATTTTGTTTGATGGCTACAAATATGTATTCTGAATTGCGGAAAGAAGCTTGTGATCATGCACGATTACTGAATTTTTTTTTTTCATCAAGACCATCATGCACAATTATATTTTTTGCGAAGGCATAAAGTACTTTATTAAATAAATTCATTTTCATGTAATTGATTTATAAAAAAATAATAATAATAATTTAAACAAGTGTATATTTGTAAAAAGCCTTAAAAAAAAACTATAAAATGAACAAAAAAATAAAATTATTTACTAAATACAAACATTATAAATGTGCTATTAACTTCAATTACCTATAAGAAAATCAAGGACTAAAGAAACCAAACTGCAACCTGAGGGTGCCAGTTCAGTGAGTCATTCGATACTCTTATAAGCGTTGTTAGACCACTGGAAGCCTGCCAAAGAAATGAACTAATATTTCAAACGCTTACACCTAGAAAACCTTTAATCTTGACGATTCTTTGAGTTATAGCCACTATTCAGAATTTTTCATCTGATTTTCCATTGATAATCAACCTAGCAACGTAAACATGTTTTTTCGTCGACTAACAACTAGCGCAATTTGTAAGGCTGGCATTGGCAATAGATTTTCGTTGATTACGAGGAAAGAAGAGAGGAAGAAGATGTTGTTCAACCTTCTACATTTTAGTTTGTGAAATTAATTAATATTTTTGATAATGTCTTTTATGGATTAAAGTATAAAAAACTTTATTATTTAGGCTTTTTCATGTAAAAAAAATATATATATATATATTTATAAAAAATTCAATTTAATACTTATTTATACATGATGGATATGTAAATATGAATATTATATTAATTTATATATTGAAATAAGTAACAATAAAAAAAATATATAGACAAATCATTTATATAAATCAGTATATACACAATCAATTAATTTACATAATGCATTATATACTGATGATTGTTATGTAAAAATAGTTTAGAAGCATAAGAGTAATTATTTGAAAAATTAATTTATGTAAAAATTAATTTACATACATATTGATATGTAAAAAAAAACAGGGTATAGAATAATTGTCAAAAATAATCAATTTACATAATTTTACATATTCATTAGTATATTAAAATAATTTGGTGAAGAAAATTTTCATTTACTTATGACATTTATTTAATTACAAATTCTAAAAAGAAAGCTTATACGAAAAGGGAAAAAAAAAAGATATTGGGCATCTTGCTAATATATTTAGATAATTAACAACTACATATTGTTGGTTAACATTGATATTTGTAACTCTAATTTAGCATTAAAACTAAATTGTAGTGCTGTACATATAAAAGCAAAAAGAATACTCAATAAATATATCAATGGATTTACGAATATAATTAATATTTTTATTTACACCCTTATGATTAATGAAAAATGTGTTGTGTAAATGAAAAAAGTGTTTTTTATTTTATTTTAAAAAAATAGTGTTGAAAATATAAGTAATATGGATAATATAGTAAAGTTGGAATATTTTATTATTTTTAAACAATCTTATTAGAAAAGAAAGGAGATAAACTTTTCTTTACCAAACCTATGTGCTAGATAGTTTTCTTTAATTGAAGAGTCTAGATAAGTAATTTCTTCAAAAATATCCTCCAATCTAAGTAATTTTTTCAAAATCACCCTTTTACTCAATTGGTCAGTTGCAGTGCATAAACAATTTCTATCAAACATTCTCTCCATTTTTTAGCCTTTGCTAACAGAACTGCCTCCATTAATGCCAAACTTTCTAAGAAACCCCGATTTGCTTGCATCTCCATTCCACTAGATTTTCTGTCTCATCTCTAGCCACCCTCGACAATTGCCCCACCTTCTTTTTAGTAGTTGCATAGTAATCATTATTAATGACCAATTTGATGTTATAATTTTGATGAAAAATATTACTAAAAATTTGTGCGAAAATGTGACGAATTTTAGAATGATAAAATTGTAATATTAGTCAAACTATTGTGATGAAATAGTAATATTTGTCAAACAGTAGTTATGAAATAGTAATGTTTCTTATAATATATTTTCATTTTAACGAAATTATAAAGAGTTAACATTGGAAATAATTTTGAGAAAAAAAATTATGAAATCGTAATATATTGGCCAAATTGAAGTGATGAAATAGTAATTTTTCGTTATAAATATAAACAACATTAGATATTGCAAAGCTCGAAGACATCTTTTTATTTATTTATTTACTAAGACATTTTATTAATAATAATTAAATGTAAAGTGTTAAATTGAGCATAAGTAAATATTAGAATTTCACTTAATAAAAATGGCAAATATTAGGTGTCAAATTATAAATTAACTGGAATTAAAACTATCCAGTCAATTGGGTCAATTAATTGAAAAAGGAAGTCCACCTAAAAGTCATCAGTTCAGTTATATTACTAACCGTGGACCCAACCATATGGTTAATTGAAAATATGGTTCGGTTCTTATATTTGTATTCTACGAAAGAGGGCAAATGTGGCTGTAGTTTAGTGGTAAGAATTCTACGTTGTGGCCGTAGAGACCTGGGCTCGAATCCCAGCAGCCACACTAGTGATTTTCTTTTATGGCTCAGTGGAGGGCTTGAGTAGGGAAATAAAAAAGTTGATTTTCTTCTGCATATTTTTTTGTTTGGCTTGGGGAGAAAAAAAAAAACTTCATATTTCTTCTACAAATTTTAAATTTTAGTTCCACTTCCCTGTTTCAATCAGTTTCTTTTTCTGCATGTCTTTGTTGAGTTAACAACAAATATATGTATTTTGCATATGTTTGTTCGTGTGTAATTTTGTATTTTCAATTTATGGGCTTATCATGGTCTGTTCTAGTGGATCGTCCAGCCCATTAATATTTTGTTGGCTATCCGATTATGACGACTTTTCCTGAATGAAAAAATAAAACTTGCATTCGCTATTTCCAAACAACTAGTAGAAAATATCAGAGTTCGAGAGTGCGATCGGGAGAGAGACGGGTTGCTGTCTTGTAGAGATCTGACTCGCCATTTTAGCGTCAAATCAACGTAAAGGTATCGTAAATGATCTTCCTCCCATCTCTTTAGTTCTT
>CANUEY010517823.1:0-16346 GCA_948099555.1 Croton setiger
ATAAACACCAAATATTAATATTCCACAAAATTTAGGAATTAAATAATTTTTTCCCAAAAAACAGTTTGTTGGGTACTACTATTTCTAAATGAGAGAATTTGGGTTTTCAGTTTCAGTTTTTAAGAAATTATTATAATAATATTGCATTTCTAATAATAAAATGCTTAATTAGTCATCAAATTACTTTAATAAATCAGCTTACGAGTCTAATTTATGAAAAGGCTTTTTTATGACTAATTGTGACCCAAACCTTTAATTAATTGGGATTCTTTTAAAACTTCTAAAAAAAATATAATTGCTGATGTCTTTCAAATCATAAAACATCACATCTTCGGTTTACGACGGTCCAACTATAAATTTAAAAATAAAAAAACAAAATATTATTAAATTTTAGAAATTATTTTCAGAACTTTTTATTTTGGATCTCAGATTTTTCAATTAAAAAAATTAATTTTAATATCATGCTAACCAATTTTCATAGTACTAGAAAGACTAAGATAATCATCACCCAACCTCCGCCACATTCATAAAAAGCATAAAGCATATTCGGGACATTCATAAAAAGCATATTTTGTTAAATCCTTCTCTGATTCCTAAAATGATTAAAAACTTCTTTCAAAATAGGGATTTATGCTTTTACCTAATTAAAACTTATTATATTCTTATATTTTATATTAAAATTCTTTGGTATCTAATTCTTTTAAACACTTAATTTGTGCTCTATTTGTTGAAGGTCGTATCATTTTTTATTGGAGTAGAGCCAAATTTGACGTTTAGTAGCAAAGGAGGGAGTTCAATGAAAGCTACTGTTTGAAGAAGAAGATAGAAAGAAGAAGAATAAAGCGGTGCTGTATAAATAAAAAAGTTTTTGATTGGCTGAGGTAGTTAAAGAAGAGAAACTGGCAATTGATAAAATGTTGTTGTTTCCATTAATTAGGAAAGACGTTATTTTATTTAAAATAGAAGCCAAAGAACACGTGTCTTTCTTCTTCCTTTCTTCTTTCTCCTTTCTTCCTTTTTCTTCCTCGATTGCTTACCGTTATAGTTGATTAACAGTCTGTTATCCAGTTCAACAAACTTCATAAATCCAATTGTAATTAGGATTTAATTCTGTCAGTTAGTTAGAAGTAGTATATAAGAAACAATATGATGTAGAAAGTTTTTTAAAATAATTTTCTAATTTCAATTCTCCAATACTTTGTAATCTTTTCTGTAATGTTCTTCATTAATACATACAAATTCTTTTATCAGTTGAATTACAATTTTACCAAATGGCATCACTTTTACAGCAAGCTATGCAGCAACTGTTATGCTTTCAAGGTAATTTTATTTGACTGATGCTCTATACATTCTAAACTTTTCATTCAATCTTATATCAGTAATCAGTTTAACTAGACAATTACAATATACATTATTGTTAATGAACAATGTATGCCTAATCTAGATGAAGAATTCATTGAGGAAAATTGGTTTAGCTAAAGTCTGTGGAGGGTTAAATGTTTATCATGCAGATCAAGTTCAATCTTTCATCAAGACTGTTTTGGCAGCTGTTGACACTTAATTTTTGTCCTAAAAAGTACCAACGATGATAATATGGTTAAAGCTCGAGAGAACTCCAAGAATTCCAAAACAGCTCAAGTTCTTTCCGTTCTCAGAATATTTTAAGTTTTTTCCCATCTCCAGAATGTTTTAATGTTTTCAATTCAATTTCAAAAATTTCCCTTTCCTCCAAAAAATATATATTTGAGTCTTTTTATATTTAATTTTAAAAAATTAAAATTAAAAAAGAATAGAAAAGAAAAGAAATTTCAATTTTAATTTAACTATCTTTTTTATTGAATTTTTAATTTTAATTTTAATTTTTGTTTTGTTTTAATTTCAATTTAAAAAGATTTTTAGTTTTTTTTTTGTATAGAAAAAATAAAATTAATGAAGAAATGGGTTGAATTTGGAGAAAATTGAAGAAAATGATGAAATTGAAGAATAATAAAAGAAGTTAGGTGAATTAGAATGGAGAAAAGGGCACGAAGGACTTGATTGAACACGGGATTAAAGTTGTGGGGGTAAAAACAGGATTCTGAAAAGTGCAGAGGTGGGAAGCGGATATTCTGGAAGTAAGGAGTTAAAACAGTGACGTTTGGGGATGAAACGGCGTCGTTTTGATTGAGGAAGAGAAAAAAATAAAACTACCACGTTTTGGTAAGAAACGTCGCCGTTTCAGATTGAAACGTCACCGTTTCACACCGAAACGCAACATTCTTATTCCTTTCACTCTGAAACAGAACAAAGAAAAGAAGAGGAAATTGGGGATTAGGGATTTGAAAATCAGATTAGAGAGATACAGCCGAGAACCAGTGAAATTGAGACTGAAATTGAAATTAGAGGCAAAAGAAAGGGAGTGGAACTGGACGAATGAAGTGTGAGCAAGAGAGAGAAAGAGTGGGAGTAGAAAGAAAAGGCATTAAAGTGGAAATTTGGAGTGCAACAGATTATAACAGAAAAGGAAAAGAGAAAAGAGGAAGTGAGGAGGAGCGTAACAAACTGGATGGAGCTCATACGAACACTCCAGAGAGGAAAGAGGAGGGAGAGCTGGACGAATGAGAGCTGATGAGGAGGTGCCTATAAAAGGCAGAAGCCATCGAAGCAGGAGGAGGATTCTGGAACAGAGGAGAAAAAAACTATTCTGGAATTCTAGTTTGAAAATTTTCTTTTCTTTTTTGAAATCATTTTGGAATTCTATAAGCTAACTTTGATTCTGATTTCAAAATCAATTTGAAATCGAGAATCAAAGGGATTTTTTATTCTGTTCTTTCTGTAAGCATTGTTTCTGAAGAAGCTGTAAGAATAAGTGGATTCTCTGAGTTCTGTAGCTAATTGGCATTAATCTGAGGTACTGTTAATTTCGATTCTTCATTTCTATTTCAATTTTTTCAAATATGAATGGTATTTGTTGGGAACTTGATTGATTTTTGTGAGATTTTTTCTGTTTATTGTTGATTTTGATTTTGTTTATTTCCTTTTAATTCTGGAATCTCTGTTATTTGATAATCTGTGTGATAGTTGGATTTGTATTGCTGCTATATTCCTTACTTCTGTACTGCTTACAATTTTTGCTTCATGTTTCCTGATTCTTAGTGTTTCTTCTGATTGCCTGGAATATAATTATATTGTGTTGAATGTTGGGTTCTAGTTTGGTTAATAGGTCAAAATTATTGTTCTGGAACAGAATGTCTTTGGTTCATTAAGTGTTGTTAACATGAAGTTGTTGATTGTTGGTCTGTGCATGCATGATTAACTTACAAATTGTTTGGTATCAACTTGAATTGTTCATGATTTGCTTAGTTACAGATTGTATGATTGATCTTGGAATTACATTAATGAACTTAAATTGTATTTTAGATCCAGATGGTATTAGATCAAATTGAAAACTAATTCTGTTTTAAATTGTCATCAATGCAAACACATCATTTGGTAGTTTAACGATTTTTGGTTTGAGAGGCCGGTATATCCGGGCGTTAGTCGAAATGAAATTTCGGCTAACGTACCTAACCCTCTTACCCAGCATCTTTTGGTTCAGACTTACCTTATCCAAAATTTAAAAATGGAGTCAACTTTCTTACAAATTAAAATTTGGTTTTTCATAAAACCGGTTCCCGACGGGTGGCGACTCTAAAACCGATTTTAAGACCGACTAGTTCGGTATCGATCCAAAAAATGTTTTGTCACTTCCAAACTTTAATTTTTATCTTTTCGGTTTCAATAAACCGGGAAGTTTGAAATGGCCGTCATCACCAGCAATAACATTTCCTTCAACAATTGTCACAATAAAGATGTTGCAGATGAGGACCTATGACATTATAGATTAGGTCATTTATCTTTTAACAGATTGAATGAATTACATAAAATGTTTCCTGGAATTTAATGTAATAAAAACAATAAACCCTCTGATGTTTGCCATTTCTCAAAGCAGAAAAGGCTTCTGTTCCCTATCAGTAAATCTTGTTCACTGAAACCATTTCAATTGATTCACATGGATATATGAGGACCTATTGCTCAAGTTTCTATTTCTGGACACAAATATTTTTTGACTGATGTAAATGACTTTACAAGATATGTGTGGATATTTCCAGTCAAAAGCAAGGCAAAATTCAATTCATTAGTTCAATCCTTCTTCAGTTATGTTGCTATACAGTACTAGGCTAAAATTCAGAAAATCAGAACTGATAATGGTGTGGAATTCAAGCTGAATGTGTTTTATGCTAAGTATGGTGTAGAACATCAAACAAGCTGTATAGAAACTCCTGAACAAAACTCAATTGTTGAAAGGAAGCATCAATGTATTCTGAATGTTTCTAGAAGTCTTTTGTTCCAATCTGGATTACCTAAAGACTTTTGGGATATGCTGTTCAATATGCTGTGTTCCTTATTAACATAATTCATTCTCCAATCATTAGTAATAACACACCATTCTTTAAACTTTCTCACAAGCATCCAAATTATGAAGAAGTTAAAGTTTTTGGATGTTTGTGTTTTGCTTCATGTGACACCCCAAAACCCAAACCTACGTCGTTATCGACGTCATTTCATGCATAACGTGCATTTCATTAAAATGCATCATTATTTAATATGATATATGATTTGAATATGAAAAATATGATTTGAATATGATAAGGCATGAAATGAATATGTTAAACAAGTTATGTGTTAAATTCATTTACCGTCGAAAGACACGAACGAGGCCAATTAGGGTTTTTGACTCGTGCGACCGGAAAATGTCAGAAACGCGGAAAATATAAAGTAAATGATTTTCATATTGTGAGATATGTTTATTAATATGATTTTAAGAGTTTTGGAACCCTAACGACGTCATACGGTTTCTGTTCCGTAAATATCGTCAAGGTTTCAGAGTCAGTTTCGGCCCCGACCGAACTGCCAATAATTTTCGGTTTCTGATTTTGACGAAAATTCAAACATGTGTTATATTTTATTTTGACCATAAAAGTGAATTAAAACTGGTGCTGAAATGTGATTATGGACAGAAACAAAGAAGAGAAAGTGAAGAAAGAATGAGGTGGAAGATTAAGTTAAGTTAGATATTTGGATTATTTAAGTTAAAAATGAAGTAGGCGGTGTAAAGTAAGCATGAAAACTTGTTCCATAGGTTAAGAGGTGGCAGGAGAGAGGTTTGAAGAGGTGTGATGAGCTGGGGTTTTCAGGCTGGAACAGAAAGAGAGAAAAGAGAGAGAAAGAAAAAGAAAAGAAAAGAGAGAGAAAGAGAGGAAAGCTTTGATTTATTAGCTTCAGAGAGTTCCTAAGAGTTGTTAGAGAAGGTTAGAAGCGATAGAAAGGAAAGAGAATGGCTGGAAATTGAGAGAGAAGCAAAACACATTAGAGAGAGAAAAATAGTTTCTAGGTAAAAACAGTGTTAAGAAGCCAACTTTAAGATGTTATATCTTTAAACCTAGCGTGCATGGAGGAAATCCGGCCTTATAGGTCGATAGAGGGGATGTAGAGGAAGAGTTTGGTGGTCGTATTTCTCTTGAAAGCCACCGGAGGTGGCCGAACGAACTGTTGGAAGTTGGGAAGAAAACCAGGAAAAATCTGGAATTGTGAAAACATTGTTGAGGAACTAACTTTGAGAGGTTATATCTTAGAACCTAGGGTGCTTGGAGGAATTCCGGCCTGATGGTTCAAAAGAAGGGGTGTAGAGGAAAAGAACGGTGATCGTAGTTCGCCCTAGTGTCACTAGAGGTGGATGTATGAACTGTTGGAAGTTGGTTAAGAGTCACAGAAATTAGGGCAAAACAGAAGCAGAAGAGAAGAAGAAGATGATCGAAATGGCAGGAGGGGCTGCCGTTTTGATCATTAAACTGCGGCTTCTAAATGACATCAACCCTCGTGTTTTGATGAAAATTACATGCCCAGCACCTGTATTTGGTAAAATTTGCATTTTAGCCCTTAAACTTCTGTTTATCTATATTTTTGACCTAGAAACTTTCATAAATTATATTTTTGCACCCCTATTACCTAATTTGGGTGTCCTAAATTCATTTTTGACCTCAGAAATTTATTTTGAGATCGTTTTAGGCTCGAAAATTAAAGATTAAATATTTTGTTAAATATTTTTGATTAAAAATTGGGTTTAAATTATTATTAGGTTTAATTAATTATTATTTTGGTTTTAATAATTATAATTATTATATGATAAATAGAGTTTGTAAATTATTTTTAATATTTTATTAAATGATTTTAAAGTGGAAATTTTTACGGATTGAGTTAAAATTCATAGAAAATAATATGAATTAATTTTTAAACTCAATTATTTCAAAGGATTTTATAATTAATTATGCATCATAGCACATATGGATGAATTATTTGATTAATTGGATATCGTTGCTATGTTATGCATTATAGGAGCGTCGAGTTCTCAAGCGGTACAGGGTAAACAACGCAAGGCCCAACCGAGCTCACGATAGTGAGTTAAGTGTTAAACCACTTACTTATATGTTTGAAAATGACTTTGTGAAATTGTCAAATATGTTATATGAAAATATTTGGACTGGTAATGAAGTTCGGTCATCTGTGATATATTAAAATGAGTTTATATAAATATATTGAATTTTTTGGACCGGTACTGAAGTCCAGTTAATTGGAAATATTTGATATATGAATTGTGATATTTGTGGTTCTTGAGTCGGTAATAAAATCTGACAAGTTGAGTTATATGATCTGATATTGGATATATATGTTGTTTAAACCGGTACTGAAGCCCGGTCATATGATTATATGAAATATGATGATATGAAATATATGCTATATAAATGCATTTCCACAAGACTTAAATATGGCCGTTGTGATTATCGTAGCCAATATACTAATTTATGACTAATGTTTCTGAATATTGTTGTGTTTAAACATTATATATTTGTGTACAAATTATGTGATAGTATATATATGCAACTGTGATTATTGCTTCTAAAATGTAGAGAGTGAAATAACGATTATAGACAGTATATATATGCTGTATATACTGTTATATGTACCAGCACATGCAGAGTATATATGATAGTATATATGAGTTATATATACTGTTATTTACTATCATATATTGAGTTTGAATTAATTTTTGGTTAAAGTGTCTGAGTATTATTGTGTTTAAACATTATATATTTGTGTACAAATTATGTGATAGTATATATATGCAACTGTGATTATTGCTTCTGAAATGTATAGAGTGAAATGACTATTATAGACAGTATATATATGCTATATATACTGTCATGTATATTAGCACATATAGAGTATATATGATAGTATACATAAGGTATATATACCAATAAACAAAGATTATATTGTTGACGTTTCGGAGTTTTCGGATTATTTTTCCAAAAGCAAGTGACAAAACATTTTGGTTTGAGATGCCGAAACTAGTTGGTCTTAAAAAAACGTTTTAAAGAGTCGCTACCCGATTTCGGGAAAACCACATTTTAATTTTCAAAAAAAATGACTCCATTTTATTTTAAAAGCACTGGTCAAATTTTCAGATATTCGGGGTAAGGGGGTTGGGTACGACGGTTTAAGTTACACTTAAACCGCCGTCTAGTAAAAACCTGCCTCTGGTTTGTTTTTCTTTCCAAAATTTAAGTTTTTAAAATAAAAATGTCGTTGCTGTGATTAAACTAACGATATTCCTAAAATGGCGATAATTTGTCATTTGCAAAAATTAAATACAAACATTGAAAGCAATTAAAGTGCGAAAAATTAAAGTGCGGAAAAGTAAAAACTAAGAAAATTAATTACAAACCGAATGCCTATTAATTACATTCTATCCATAAAAATCCCAAATTAAACCCAAAACCCAAAAATTAACAAAAACAAACATTTAAAAAAATCAAAATCACAAAAAGGTCCACAAAAATAAGCACAATTACAATTAAGTCCTCCAAACTTTGAAAAATTACCAAAATGCCCCTCCAAAAGAGAAAAACATTCATACATGCCATTTTAAAATACAAACATTATGCCAAACAAATATTTCATTTAATTCCAGCAGAGAAAATAGCTTAGCACTTCAGAATTTCAATTTAATACTCAAGTTATGATGAAATTACCAAACTGCCCTTTAGGCCTATTTCTATTTCCCAATCTGCCCTTCCACAAATTCATCTTCCTATTCTACCTATTCAATACATAGACCAATTCCAATACCAACTCACCATTCAATTTTAATAAAAACCACATCAAACTCAAAATGTCAATCTTTAAACTCAAATCTGCTGCATAAGTATATATTCAACAATGATACCTTGCTTTAAATCAGTTTCCACAAATTCTGGACAAGAATGGATGCAGCAGGGAATATTACCAACAAATCAGAATAGAATGTTTAATTAAACACAATAGAATGAACATCTCTCATGAAGCAATAGCTTAGATCTAATAATGATCTTAGCCGTTAGGAAGGCAGATACATACTGCAGTGAATGATTAAACAGTAAACACAGGCTAAAGGCAACAAAGGAAAAACAGTTCATAATTTTGGAAACCTGGGAGATTTGATAGGGGAAACAGAAACAACAATCATATTAGTAGCTAGACAGAACAAATACAAAGACTCTGGGCAAATGGATTTAGATCAGAAGCTCATACTTTTTAATTAAGGCACTCAACCCATAATGCATATCAAATAGCAGAAACAATGAAGCAACTCAACACTAAACCAGTTCCACTATCATACGGAATTTCATCCCAAAACAGTTTGAACCAAATGAGATGAGGTCATAACACAAACTATACATTGAACAATGACTCATAGCAATCTTTTACATGCACAGAAAGTTACTGCAGAACTGGCATCATTTGACAACTTCAACAATTTCAATAGAACAGAGCACACAACGTACAGGGTAAGATAATCAACACAATCCAAGCATGATTATGCAGAGTCCAAACCTTTGTTTTCTTCTTAATTTATCCAAATACTAAAGTGAACAACAACAAAAGCATTTAAACATTTAAATAAACATAATCTGGAATGAAAGATGAAGTGAAAACAAATTATAATCAATTACCTACAACAAATCTAAATGCAATACAGAAACCTCAAACATGTTATTCAATCCAGACAACACCATAACACCATTAATTTAAAACCAAGCAATAACCAACAAGGAAATGAGATACAGTAATCAAAAACTCAGAATCAAAATGAATATAATAGCAGAATACTCAAAAATAGGTAAATCAACTAGTCTGGTTCTCTAATAAACGGATTCATATTAAAACAGAAAGATTAGATGAAAATGAAATTGAGGAATACCTTAGATGAAGCTCTTTGTATTGATTGCAATCAAAAATTCCAATTGTTCTTGCAGAGTTCAACTTTAATTACAATCGGAAAATGGTGTTTACATTCAAAATCCGATCCAATAAACAAATTAATTTTGATATTGGAATGGATTAAACCAAAAAAATGGAAGAAATTGAAATCTAAATCTCAAAATTCCTAATTTACAAAATGAAAACCCTAAAATCCCAAATCTTACTTTTTTCTCTTCTTGAATGCTCTCAGTCTCGACCCCTTTCTAGAATGCTCTCCCTCTTCGGTTTGTTGCTGGCCTAGATCTTTTATCCCTCGCTCCTTCCTCGCCTGAACGTGTCTGCGCCCAACTTTTCCTTTTTCTTCGCACGAGCCTCCACGTAGCAGACTGTTATGTGAGAAGTGATTCTGTGCAGTCGATTCTTCCTTGCTCTTGCTGCAATCGTCCTCTAGCTTCGTCCTTTTTCTTCCTCTGTCCATGCCTTTGTCTTATGTTACTGTTCTTCAGTTTTTGTTTGGAGGAGTTCTGTTCCTTCAGTTTGCTTCGATGGCTTCCTTCTGTTTCACCTGTTTTCTTTTCTTTTTTTTTTTGTTTCTTCAGACGCCAAAACGACTGCGTTTCCCCCTGTTTTAAGTGAGTGGAGAAAGCTTTGAATCGAACCAATCTAGTTCAATTCAAAGCTTGCCTCCTTTTCTTCTTCTTTTCTTTTTTTTTTCCCCATCTTTTTAACCCTACTTCTTTTATTTGTTTTCAATTGCACCCTTCCTTTCCAACTTTCTCTTTCAATTTTTCCCTCATTTTTCTTTTCTTTTTCTTCAATTAAATCTTTTCTTCAATTATATTCATTTTTTCCTTTTTTTTTAATTTTTTTCTTTCTTTCTTCTTTTCTTTTTTCTACTTTTTCCTAATATATTTTTTTCTTTTCTCAATTTTTCAAAATAAAAACAAACTAAAAATAGAAATAAGACAAATATATTTTTAATTTGAATATTTTTCTTTTAGATTTTAGGGGTCAAAAATCGAGCATCAACATATATATGACAATATATATATTTCATATATACTGTTACATATATTATTTATCGGGAATGGATGTTAGTGTGTGAAGTTTTTATGAGCTATCTTTGGTGTTCATATATATTGTAATATATATCAACAAATAAAGAGTATACTTGATAGTATATATAACTCATATATATTGTTACATTTATTTTGTATGGACAATGTATGTCAACGTGTGCAGTCTGTGATATATCATTGGTGTGGAATGTATAAGTATGGTTTATATGCTTCATATATACTATGCTATATGATATTTATGTGGTATATATGCCAGTACATATAACCTATATATATTGTCATATATACGAATAAATGAAGAGTATATATAACAGTATATATAGCTCATATATACTATTACAAATATTTTATATGGATTACGTATGTCAGTGTGTGAAGTCTATAAGCTGTCATTGGTGTGTAGTATATATTATGGTATATATAATTCATATATATTGGTATAAACTATTGATGTTGTATATATGTCAGTACATATAACATATATATACTGTCATATATACCAACAAATGAAAAGTATATATGACACTATATATAGTTTATATATACTTTTATAAATATTTTATATGGACTATGTATGTCAATGTGTGAAGTCTATAAGCTGTCATTAGTGTGTAGTATATATTATAATATATATGGTTTATATATACTGGTATAAGCTATTGTTATTGTATATATGACAATATATATAGCATATATACTGCCATATATAACAACAAATGAAGATTTTTCCAATCATATATCATGTTAAATAATGATGCATTTGAATGAAATGCATGTTATGCATGAAATGACGTTAATAACGATATATGTTTGGGTTTTGGGGTGTCACATGAAGCAAAACACAAACATCCAAAAACTTAACTTCTTCATAATTTGGATTTGGATGCTTGTGAGAAAGTTTAAAGAATGGTGTTTTATTACCAATGATTGGAGAATGAATTATGTTAATAAGGAACACAACATATTGAACAGCATGCCAAAAGTCTTTAGGTAATCCAGATTGGAACAAAAGACTTCTAGAAACATTCAGAATATATTGATGCTTCCTTTTAACAATTGTGTATTGTTCAGGAGTTTCTAGACAGCTTGTTTGATGTTCTACACCATACTTAGCATAAAACACATTTAGCTTGAATTCCAAACCATTATCAGTTCTGATTTTTTGAATTTTAGCCTGGTACTGTATAGCAACATAACTGAAGAAGGATTAAACTAATGAATTAAGTTTTCCCTTGCTTTTGACTGGAAATATCCACACATATCTTGCAAAGTCATTTACATCAATCACAAAATATTTGTGTCCAGAAATAGAAACTTGAGCAATAGGTCCTCATATATCCATGTGAATCAATTGAAATGGTTTCAGTGAACAAGATTTACTGATAGGGAACAGAACCCTTTTTCTGCTTTGAGAAATGGCAAATATCAGAGGGTTTATTGTTTTTATTACATTAAATTCCAGGAAACATTTTATGTAATTCATTCAATCTGTTAAAGGATAAATGGCCTAATCTATAATGTCATAGGTCCTAATCTGCAACATCTTTATTGTGACAATTGTTAAAGGAAATGTTATTGGCTGGTGATGACGGCCATTTCAAACTTCCCGGTTTATTGAAACCGAAAAGATAAAAATTAAAGTTTGTAAAGTGACAAAACATTTTTTGGATCGGTACTGAACTAGCCGATCTTAAAATCAATTTTATAGTCGCCACCTGTCGGGAACCGGTTTTATGAAAAACCAAATTTTAATTTGTAAGAAAGTTGACTCCATTTTTAAATTTTGGATAAGGCAATTCTGAACCAAAAGATGCTAGGTAAGAGGGTTGGGTACATTAGCCGAAATTTCATTTCGACTAACGCCCGGATATACCAGCCTTTCAAACCAAAAATCGTTTTCCAAATTTTAAGTCAAGTTTGATTATTTTTGAAAAGTAACTAAGCGATGTTCCTAAGCGGTGATTACTAACGTTCGCGCAAAACACACATCAGAAAGCAATAAATTGCGGAAAAATAAGATGCGGAAATTAAATCCTAAATCTAATTATTCTTTCTCCATTCCGGAGAAAATAATTACAAAACGAAACCTATAAATTTACAATCCACCCATTAACTCCCAAATTAAAACCCAAATCCCAAAATTAGCAAAATAAGATATTTAATGGTAAATTACAAAACGATCCTCCAAAATATGAAAAATTACAAACTAGTCCCTAAGTTGGAAATTATCCATTCAAACCATAAAACATGCCAAATCAAGTAATCAATCATCCAAATATGCAAAATAACATCCAAAAGGCAAATAAGGCAAAATTACAAATTTAGCCTTCCAAATTATGCAAAATTATGAAATTGCCCCAAAATTAAGAAAATTATCAAATTACCCTAAAGCATTCCAATTACATCAAACAATCCACAAATCATGCAAATCTCATCAAAATAGAGCAAAGCATGTTGAATTTCCAACTTGGTACCCTAACTTTTACAAAAATAACCAAACTGCCCTATCTTAAACTCTGCAATCTAGCATGCTTTCCATTCAAAGTGTTCTGCCCACTTGCTTATTTCTTATTATTAAAACATGCTAACATGTTTAATAACAGGACCTATTTGGACTAAATGCTATGAATAGCCTACATTACATACAAAACATGGGCTGGACTTGATACTAACAAAACATCATCAGTTAACAAACTTGAACATTAAAGAATAATGGACTTTCAACAAGTGAAAAAATAATAATAATAATAAACTTACGCTATATTCTTGCAAGTTATTATGTTGTGTCCACTCTAACCGCATCCTCCACATTGGATTGTCCTCTTCTTTTCCTTTTGCCTTCTGGTGTTTACTTTGTCGACCAATGTTAAGCTCTCTACATAGTTGTAAATTCTGAGGTTAAGGTAACTTCCTAATTCAATCAGCCCGCTAGTTAGGTTACGCCGTATGTCATATGACCCTACCTGATGTCCATAATAAAAATGCAGCATCAATTCTCCATTTTCTCTAAACCCCAAACTATTAAAGTGACTTCTGTAGTTTACGGGTTGTCGAAGGGTAACTAACTTCGTCCATGAATCAGTCACACCATACTTCTTCATTATCCATATATGATAAGTGCACCTAATATCTGCGTATATAACTGCAATTGATGACTCCCTAAATATCTCAACTGAACCAAAAATTGCCCGAGCCTTAGAAAAAGATTCAGGCAACTTCATCTCACTACAAACTTTAGTTTTCAAATCAAAATGTGGTAACAATAAAGGAGTAGTTCCCTGAGGATCTTTGCTCCTATTACTTATAAACCAATGCAATACTCCTTTAAAACAGCGCGAAAAAACGATTTATCTCTGCATATAAAAATTTTCTAAATTTAGAAAATTTAGGAATCTTTTCAGTGACATCCTTCCAATAATTTGTACTAAGTGAGTATAGCTCAGCCTTAACAAGCTCATTGAAATGATTAATAAAAAAAGACCTTATAATCATTGATTCTACAATCAAATCCAAACCCAATCAAATTAATATGTTGGTCGGACGAATCGCGGCTTTTAACGAAAACCATAAAGGGCTTTCGAAGAAACTTGTATTTTCTAATGCAGGGGTTCCAAAATATGAATTCGAAATATGTCATTGTGAGTTTCTCAGTTGATGAGACAGAGTAGGCCATTGCAAGAACCAGCTACGGTAATGGAATCGGAGGGGGAGGGATATCGGTGATGATGGACTGTGTAAGTTCTTTGTAGTAAGGCATATCGGCCAAGATCAAGGTTGTGATAAAGGAGGTCAGCTCTATTTAAGGCGGTGTACTCATTTTCTTCCTCTTCACATTTAAGAGAGAGTATCAGATTTTTCTATTCTGTTATTTTCTTTCGAATTCATCTTTTTCATCGAAAAAGCGAAATGGATAGAGCATTTTTCTATTCTGTTCTTAATGTAGGAATCCAGAATAATATTGTAAGGGATAGTTTGCCTAAAGAAACGGAAACGGAAATCTTATTCAGATTGCCTGCCAAATCTTTGTTGAAATGTCTTAGTGCTTGCAAATTATGGTATTTTCTTACCAGATCCCCTTATTTCATCTCTTTCTACCACAAACTCTCCTTAAATAGACCTCACCTCCTTTATCACAACCTTGATCTTGGCCGATATGTCTTATTACAAAGAACTTACACAGCCCGTCATCACCGATATCCCTCCCCCCTCCGACTCCATTAGCGTAGCTGGTTCTTGCAATGGCCTATTCTGTCTCATCAACTGGGAAACTCACTGGCAAATGACATATTTTGAATTCATATTTTGGAATCCCTGCATTAGAAAATACAAGTTTCTTCGAAAGCACTTTATGGTTTCCGTTAAAAGCCGCGATCCGTTCGACCAACATATTAATTTGATTGGGTTTGGATTTGATTGTAGAATCAATGATTGTAAGTTCTTTTTTATTAATCATTTCAATGGGCTTGTTAAGGCTGAGCTATACTCACTTGGTACAAATTCTTGGAAGGATGTCACTGAAAAGATTCCTAAATTTCCTAAATTTAGAAAATTTTTATATGCAGAGATAAATCGTTTTTACGCATGCTGTTTTAAAGGAGTATTGCATTGGTTTATAAGTAATGGGAGCAAAGATTCTCAGGGAACTACTCCTTCATTGTTACCACTGTTTGATTTGAAAACTGAGGTTTGTAGTGAGATGAAGTTGCCTGAATCTTTTTCTAAGGCTCGGGCAATTTTTGGTTCAGTTGAGGTATTTAGTGAGTCATCAATTGCAGTTATATACGCAGATATTAGGTGCACTTATCATATATGGATAATGAAGAAGTATGGTGTGACTGATTCATGGACGAAGTTAGTTACCCTTCGACAACCCGTAAACTACAGAAGTCACTTTAACAGTTTGGGGTTTAGAAAAAATGGAGAATTGCTGCTGCATTTTTATTATGGACATCGGGTAGGGTAAGTTATTATTATAGCGTAAGTTATTATTATAGCGGTTAGAGTGAACACAACATAAGAACTTGCAAGAATATAGCGTAAGTTATTATTATTATTATTTATTATTGTTTTCACTTGTTGAAAGTGCACTATTCTTTCATGTCCAAGTTTGTTAACTGATGATGTGTGTGTGATTCTTATGGTAGCTGAACGAAGGCAGGAAAGAGAAGAAGACAAGAATAGCAGTGGTAAGTGATGGAAGCTAGGTGGCAACCACCAGCCAATACCCAGTAGCCACCTTTGTGGAAGCAAGCGGAGATTGAATATGAAAGCTCATTAGTACTTATGTTAGTTTCCTTTTATATTTGGTTTGAAAATTGCACTTTGGTAGTATTTTACAATTAGTTAAAGCTGTTCTTTCTTTATGAATGATTATCCATTTTGGTTAATTTTCTGCAAAATGCAATTCAGTTTGTTTCATTTTGGTTACTTTTGAATGTGAATTAATGAGTTTATACAGTTTTCTAGTTAGTACTATTTCCTTATTTGGATCATAATCTTATTTGGATCATAATGCAAGTTATATAAAGGTATAATAATCATCTATGAAATAAATTAGTCTTAATAAACCGATCCTCTTATTTTAGAAGGAAATTGTTTTTAGTGTCAACAATTTTATTTTAAAATTAAAATACAATAAATATCAATAATTTGTTCATTGTCTAAATCTAATCTAGTCAGATAATTGGGCTTGAATCACTAAATTTGGAGAGAAATTGTAACAAATAACATGTATATTCACTTGTAAAAATAAAATAGCATATTTTTTGAAAATTAATAAATATTATAATTTATTGAAAATGGACTAAATGATTGCAGAAAAAGGCTTTACACTTACAGTAGTTTATCGCAATGGTGCATCCTTGGTTATCTGGACTCTGTCGCACATGATGAAACCACATACTTGGCCTGCATCACATTTTCAAATTAACCTCTAAAATCTGGGTT